>JAUMHA010389435.1:0-11922 GCA_032359765.1 Saxidomus gigantea
ATACGTTAATTTCACTCGTGAACACCAAAAGTAGTTATTTTCACTCGTGGCTGCAGTATTTTCATGGATCATTTCTAGCATTTAAAAGTGTATTTGAATAAGGAAAAGTCAATTAGGGATACTGACACTATCACAGTATCATGCATGAGAAAGAATATGTATCCTTTTATGGATAGGGTTTGTTCTCAAAATGCTTAATATACATGTACATAATTTATGAAAAAGTACTTAAAAAAAACTTTTCCGGTACAGTAAGATATACAGTTTGCTGAGTCCAAAATTTGATATAGGATTGAAGCATAGATATAGTAAAGTGCACAGATGATGATTATGATTGACCATGTGCATAAAAGAAACTCACCACTATACTGGGTGATGGCCTCTGGGGCATTTTTTACATAGAGGTTTTATTGATTATTGTCCCAGTTACTACATTTTTGGTGCACTACTAACAGTGAAAGATGAAATAATTTTTCATTCCCAAATTGTTGTTCCTTTAAAAGTCAGCACAAAAGAAAGCAAAGTATATGAATATGACATAATCAGTTTAAGAACATAAAGAACAAGAAATATCTTTTTTCACAAGAGTGCCAAGATGGCCATTTATCTCTCACCTGGCTTCAATTAGCTATAAAATAAAGTCATCAACAGCAGAATGGGTCGATTTGACCCGGGGGTCTGATTTAAACAATATCCATAGAGGTCCATTACATTATGCTAGATTCCAAATATCTTAGATGTTGGCCTATAGTGGTTCTAGACAAGTATATTGTTATTTTTTCCCTATATAAGCCTATGTTGAATAAATTGACCCCGTGTGTAGGGTAAATGTTTACCTGGCGGTCATGATTTTAACAATCTTTGTAGAGGTCAACTAGGCAGTGATACATGTCAAATGTCATAGCTCTAGGCCTTGTAGTCTCAGAGCAGAAGATTTTTGAAGGTTTTCCTATTTAGGCATATGTAAAAGCAAGTGACGCCTAGGCAGGGTCAATTTTGACCCACGGCTGATAATTTGAACAATCTTGGTAGATGTCCACTAGGCAATGCCTTTTATTAAATATCTAAGCTCTAGGCCTATTGATTTCAGGTAAGAAGATATTTTTAGTTTTTCCTATATACATGTAAGCTTGTAAAACAACTGACCGCCAGGGTCATAATTTGAACAATCTTGGTAGAGGTCAAAAGACAATGTCACATGCTAAATATCTAAGCTTTAGGCCTTATGGTGTTAGAAAAGATTTTGAAATTTTTAACAATATGAGTCAATTTTTTTTTGCAGGTTTTTCAATCCTTGCATGACAATTTACAAATAAAATGTAAAAAATGATTATTAACGCTTATAATGGGTTGATATCAATGGCTTGCTGAGGTTCAGTATGAATTGTTTTCCTTTAACTCAAGTTCATAGTATTTTTTGCACTTTATGCAGCTAATACTGTTAAACAAGAGGGCCATCCTGGCCCTATATCGCTCACCTGAGTACAAGTGCACTTGCCCGGTGGTCGTAGTCAATATTGACACCAGAAGCATAATTTGAATAAAGTAGGTGGAAGACCAGTAAACACTGTTACATACCAAGTATCAAAGCTCTACGCATTGTGGTTTTAGAAAAGAATTTTTCTTCCTGTACCAGGTAGGGTAAATTTTGACCCTGTGGGCATGATTTGAACATACTTTGAAAAGGTCCGCTAGACACTGTTACACACTAAATATCTAGGCTCTAAACCTTGTGGTTTAAGAGAAGAAGATTTTTAAAGGTTTTCCTATACATGTCTATGTAAAACAAGTGACCCCTGGGTGGGCCAATATTGACTCCAAGGGCATAATTTGAAAAAACTTTAAAGACGTCCACTAGACACTATTTCACACTAAATATCTAAGCTCTAGACCTTATGGTTTTGAAGTTGAAGATTTTTAAAGGTTGTTCTATTTATGTCTATGTAAAACCAGTGAACTCTTAGGTGGGGCCAATATTGACCCTAGGGGCATGATTTGAACAACTTGGTAGAGGTCCTCTAGGCAGTGCCTCAAACTGAATATCTTAGCTCTAGGCCTAGTGGTTTTGGAGAAGAAACATGTAGAAACCTATGTCAAATCAATTGACACCCCCTGGCGGGGTAAATTTTAGCACAGGGGTCATGATTTGAGCAATTTTGGTAGAGGTCCACTAGGCAATGCTACATACCAAATATCTAAGCTGAAGGCCTCGTAGTTTCAGATAAGAAGATTTTTAAGTTTTGTCTATTTGTTGCCATAGCAACCAGAGTTCTGCATAGAATAGAATTTGAACAATTTTGATAGTCTAAGAGCTTCATGCAAGGAACATCCATGCAAAATTTCATCAACATTGGCCCAGTGGTTTTAGAGGAGATGTCGTTTGAAGCAAAACAGACGACGGACAATCATCCATCGCAAAAGCTCACCCTGGTGCCCAAAGCCAGTTGCGCTAACAATCTGTTGTCACATGGCTTGGTAGTTCTGGTTTCATAACTTAATTGGTCTTTTTATTGTGTCAGTTGTTATAATTAGAAATAGGAATAGTAGCGTCAAAGACCTTGGGCTACGACAACCGCCGCCTTTCTCTTGTCCGACTTGTTTATTTGGATAAAAATAGGTCTTGTTATTACGTGACATTAGCTAATTTGCATTTAGAGGATGATACATCCAGTAAGTGATACCGTCGGGGTTTTCCAGCGGTCTCTGGCAGCGGAAAGGTTTAAGGGTCTAGATTTTTGGAAAAGTCGTTTGAAGAATAACTCTAATACATACATATGAAAATCATTTTTACCTATATTCAATTCATTGTAAGTGAAAGTGGAGCAAGTATGAATAGTTTTAGGCTTTTCATCATGACTGGACATAATCGCCGCTCCTTGTTGACCTATATCTTGTTGCTAGTTCTTTCCCGGATGGTTTACTAAGCAGTTGTACATTTTCATAACACATACGTAAATCTTTGTATATAAAGTCGACTGTTTTTATTCCTATTCCTTATTTAGCTTTTTTAAATGTCTTTTAAAATCCAGGCATCGTTTAAGTTGCAATAGAAGATTCCAAGCCGAGTTTAATCATATCTAGTTTTGCACTGTCCTCGCATGTTGAAAATTGTATCCATGCTTCTGTTAATGCCTTGATAGAAATTTCTCCGCCAAATGGATTATAACTTTGAAATAATGCTCTGACTTGTTCAACATGTTCGTAACTGCCAGCTGTAACTGCATTTATGAATTCCTCCTCTGTGAGTGTCCCTTTCCCATAAATGTCATATAGACCATATATGAGATCACCACATTTCCTCATTTGTTCTGTAAAATCTTTTCTATCTGCTTTGAAATCTCTGTTGTGCATATTGACAAACTCTTGTTCTGTTATTTTACCATGTTTTCCTCGAAACACATATTCATTGTACATTTTGTTTAGATTGTCCTGTATCTTTTTCTTCTGTCGTTCGTCTAGTTGACTTACTTCAAGAAATCTTTCCCTAAAAACAACGTTAAATTAACGTATTGTTAGACCACTATTTTGTGTATGAATATTTCACTGTATACTACTGAATACCCATCAATTACTTTATTATCTGATGAAAAATGAGAATAAAATGTTTATAGTAACACAAAGAACAATGCTTAATGCCATGCGAAGAAGATATTACCCTTCCTCTTTTTTGTCCTCTTTGTATATCGTACCCTCTCGCTTTACATCAATCGCCTTAAACCATAATCTCCATTTGTGTACGAGGTATCCATTTGCCATAACTACCTGAAATGTGAGTTATTAGTAAATACCATATTTTGTAGAGCTTATGTACCCATTTACGACCATTGACACTTTTAACACAATAAAAAGTAAGAATTTATATAAATAAAATGCGCAGAAAAAGTTCACTTATCTTATTGATACATTAAACTTATCACTTGAATGGTTACCAATATTTTCGCAAAGACTACTTGTTTACGTGAATTTAGGCCCGAAACACGCTATTAGCGACGTTTAAGGAAAACAAAAACGAAAGAAAAATTATACCTAAATATAGCAACTAAAACTTATCTTACAGAAAAATGCAAAACAAATAGGAGGTCATTTTTAAAATGATGTAATGATTGATCCACGCCTCAAAACCATCGCACCATGATTGTTTTCCAAGCGTAGTTCTCTTTGTCGTAGCATATATTTTTTATATGTTTTGGAAATACTTCTGTATACCCAACTTCAATGTCTGTGATCTAAATACCCATGAAAACAAACTGTACCAATATCAAAAACATAAATGATGTTTAGTATAAAAATGAAAATATCTACCTTGAATCAAAAGTACCAACAGCATCTGGATTATCCAAAAATATCCGTCCAGGCTTCAGAGCTTCTTTATATTAAATACTAGTCTTAATGATACATAAACCGGACGTTCCACATATCGACCGATAATAAACTGAATAAATATTGACATAGCTACATATATTTTGTGCACGAATGATAACCATCAATATGACCTTGAATGTTAATATATCGAATTAAAATACGCGTAAACCCCTCTACAGCATGTAAGCTTTTTCATTATTTCGTTTGTTATTTATTATGTAAAATTTTCAATATTTAGACATTGATGTATATTTTTAGCGACTGTCATAATTAATGGTTTTATCTGAAAAGTTGGAACGTGAATTAGTTTGTTCACTTATTTAACCTATTTATATCTAAATATTTTGAGCATTTAAATAGTACATATATCAAACAGCTAAGGAGTTTATTACTGAAACCCATGTCTTTCTAATTTAGTTATTCAGATCTATATTTAACATAATTAGTTGTGAAGAAACATTTGAAAACATATAATATGTTCATAATAGAAAAGTATAAACACAAATTGCGCAATTTAAGAAGAATTCAGTTGAAACATGTGTTTGTTAAAATCCACGTCATTGATGTAACATGAATATAGAGAAGAAGTCATATTAATATACTGTACATTATATGTGATAAAATCTTGTCCCTGAGTACCTGACAAGGTTTTTGTTTCAATTTAGACGACAACGTCATCCTCAGCACCTACTAAACATCCCTATCTGAGACGGTCAGCTAATATCAACAAATCTCGAAAGTACTGTACCCACAAAATGAGGATACGACATTTAGCATATTCAGCAGTTAATGTGTTACAATTTCTCGCCTTTAAATGATATATTTTATTAAAATATTTACGCAGTAACAGTCGACAGACAAAACCTTTAAATTTGTTATTTGAAGTTGCATAGTGATACTTGTGTACGTGCAAGGTCAATATTATCAGCATAAGTAAATACTACAGATAGTAGTTTTGTATTGTGTAATTAATGTACAAATGTACACAGTCATAATTTTACACACAAAAGTTGTCACTTATTTTCTAAAAGGTCATGCCAAAAGTCACCTTAAAACAATATAAAACATGGGGCAATGATAACATCAGAGACCTATCAGATGATCCTATTGTATATGTCTGTGATGACAGGAATCAGAATCATTGCTTATTATTATTTTGCAAACTTATTTTTAAAGCAAAACCAATCACATGTGAAGCAATCTTCTTATGGTTTGAAGAAAGAGATGGGATCACTTGATCAGATATTTTACCATACATGATAATAACTCTCGCTGTAATTGAATCATTTTAGAAAGAATCGGGAGCCACACAGTGTTCAAAATAGTGCAAATAACCACAATACAGTAACAGATACACCATACAATATCACTCAAATTACACATTGCATAACCTTTATTACTTACATGTATATCTTTGAAGTAGCTGATAGATCGTTGCATATGTGCGCCTAAAATTTATACTCTAAATAGATATCTACATGTAAACGTTCCATTGAAATAATTTCAAGCTATAAAATTTTTATATTAACTAAACCTTCTTTTTGCTGAAAAACTAAGCAGGTAGAAAAATGTTCTCTGTTCTCTTGTGTTTTCTATCTACTTAGCTTTTCAGCAGAAAAGAATCGTTAGTTAGTGTAAAACTTTTCATAGCTTGAAATTACGGAAATGGAACGTAAATAATCACTTATTTCAGTCATAGAGGCAAGTTTGAGAACAACTTTATTACAGTTAGAAAATGTATAAACAGTAAACGAAATTGTAATTCTTTTCTTAGTTAGTTTAGTCGTATATATCAACGAAGTTCAGCGAGCCGTGTATGCACACTAAGCTTATTAGAAGACAACGATAAATGTTTTTCTAAAAGCACATTTTAAGTAAGGACTGAAGAATCAGCATGAATAAAAAAAACGCTAGATATTTTTGATGGATTTGACTGAACTGATGCTTATCCATACTGATTACAATGTACTCGCGTTGATTTAGTATATTTTATTTGAACTCAAGATATGCCATTTGCATCATTAAATACATGACATGTAATTGCAGAGATGTATAGCTAGAGCTTACTCTTCTTGGAGAAGAAAGACAGCGAAAAGTCTTAGAAAAATCTCGCGATTCTTGTGACTAGTTCTTGTTTCATTGCAACTGAAGTCGAATATATCGAGATGAAATGACAAGGACAAAATCTTATGAAAAAATGAGACAGAGGTTTGTTGATGAGTTATCGATCAGAGCGATGAATGGTAGTTAAACGAGGAAGATTTTCTAAAAGCTTTAAATCATACAGCAAAGATGAGACATGGATGAAAACAATTAGTTAAGGTGCTTAGGCTTATGGAAATACCACTATAGATGTCTATGTTTATATTTACTTACAGTTATTGACTAGTAAAGATGGAACAAGATAAGACATATTCAAAGAGGCGTCAGAGTCATATTTCTTGTGTACTTCTAAAGCAGTCTGCAACCCATGTTCAACCGTTGCCTGTTTATTACCTTTTGTAATGCGTGCGCATGGGTGACAATGTCTTGCAGATGCTTCTATTATGCATACCTATTTCAAATGGTATGCTCAGTTCAAACCGGTTCCGCTGATTAAAAATTTGTCGAAATGGATATCTTGTCGCAGTAAAATTCTGGGCTTTTTTAGAAAAAAAAGTTTGGTCGTGTCAAATTATAACATTCACGATGGTAAACTACCAGACAGGTCGAGTTTGTATGGTAATTGCGCCTTACTATGCATAACTCTATTTTCATATATGTGTAACTGTACATCCACAGGGGTCGTATTCCAGTAGCATCTTAAGTGATTTCTTAAGTATTTTAACTCAAGTCCCAAATTGTTGACTATTATAGTTCTCTCAAAAGTGATCGATTGGGTGTAATTGCATCATCATTATAGAAAATAGTCTTTGAAGATTTAATAAATGTTCAACATGCTGCAATGCACATTCTCCATTTTAAGTTATCTTCTTAAGGAAATTGTTAATTTTAAGGAAAATTATTGATTGTTCTTGGCGATCAGGGTGTGCAAGTTAGCCGTTTAAACAATTTATTGCATTAGTAAGGTGTGTTCCGTCTCCATCAAACCTTTAAAGGGACTTTCATATTCAAAGTGCATTGGAATGTAGAATTATATGCACAATCAAAGGCAAAGACTAAACAACACAAAACATCATTTTAAATGCAAACATGAGTAACATGATACTGACAACAATATCTTGTGTCCTTTTAACGAACTTATGAAGAGAGAAATCAACACGTTATTCCTTCGTCGCATATTGTCACGGCTAGGAAACTCAAGGTCATAAGGACACAATATATTGTTGAAGCATTATATTACTTATGTTGGCCCTTAAAACGATGTTCTGTGTTGTTTTGTGTAAATATAATTTTAGGGAATTTTAGGTCTAGTTATTTTTCTATACTGTCCTAATGTGTCTTAACATATGTAAAATAAAGATACTTAAATAACATTCATATTTGCAAAGTTTTATTTAACTGCATTTTCTGTTAGAGAGGTTTTGATATTTTTCTTTTTTATTGATGAAAGTGCAATGGCAAACGTAGAAGACCCTTAAAATAGTTCTTCTCAGACTAACGATTGATTTCTCATTTATCAGTTGTTTGTTTTATGTTGTTGTTGTTTGTTTTCGTTAGTTTTACAGTACATGTCCGGATTCTTTAACCACAGTTATTTTTGTTGTACTTTTCATACGTGGTTCAAGAGCATCATCTCAACATTTTACTAATTATACTCAAATAGTGCGCCGACTTGCTTTCAGCATTTTAACGGCTGCTTGTAAGATGGTAATTTTAGTTAATTCTTACAGTGTATTACAAAACGCGTACATTCGTATCAAGTTGACACAAATATGCATTGACTTTGCTACATTTATGTTTATGCACATGTTAACATAAAACAATATTTATCTTATTTGCATTTAATGATACTTAAGTTAAGGCAAACCATTCACGAGCTGTTAACTACGCAATTATTTGCGCTTGCATAAAACATGTATACTGTCATACTGGTTTACGTTCAAGGTCAATTTTATCATAACAAACATACAAACATTTGTATTGAAATAAACAACATTAGCCTAGTTTTAAAACATGGGGTGAAAAATGAAGTATGTTTTGTACTTGTTGCACAATATTATAACAACCTCCATTTGGATCAAATTTAATAATTATCTCTGTTCTGTTAGGATGAGTTTTTACATTTTTACAAATTTAAACTTTTTAAAGCAATATTCAGTAAAATAAGTTCAGCACAGAATACAAAGTGGAAAGTTCTCATAATAAGAGGTACATGTAGTTTCAATACTAAGAGATAACTGATTAATGTTTAATCCTTTTATAAGGCATAAACGTTACCAAACCTTGAATTAATCTTAAAGTTATATTACCCTTCAAAATTTCCATATTAGGATATGGTCAAGAACTAAACTGAAACCACAGTAGATGCTTTGAAAAGATGTAAAACGCAGTTATGCCGAGTTATTTCTCTTATTGAAAGATATGAATAAAAAAGATACCTAACAGAAAGGTTGGATTCTTAATTTTGGACTAGGTAAGTCAAAAGGTTTTCACTGATTTTTTCTATACTCAATAGGAATAAAACTGTGATACAGATTCATAACTTTTCGTCATAACTTTGGCAATGTTCAGTTTTCAAGATGTAAAAATCAGTGCTTAATGTCTTTCTTAAAATTATGATCGCAGGTTCGATCCCCCGCTCCTCCACTAACATAGCTAATGGTCATTCGGATGAGAGCTAAAACCGAGGTACGATGTGTCGGTGCTGTACACTGGGCATGTTAAAGAACCAGGGGGTGTCTCTGGAACGGGACACGTTCTGTATCTTGCACTATCCTCCGATACCTAAAATAACTAAACTCTTCTGGGGGCGTTGGTCGCATGAATTTTCCGGTACCAACGATTAAACTCTAAAACACATACATTTCCATGTGTAACATTTGATTGGTGCAAATTGTAGGTCAAAACTCACCTTAAACAACTTACAGTTACGCCGACAAAAGTTTAAAATGGACCTTACAAACATCTTAATTATAACACGCACACTCGCACGTGCGCGCATAACGCGCACAATTTTAGTGTGCCAAATCCTAATGGTTCGAAGATTACGTAAATTGTGTCGAAACGACATAGTTTGGATTTTTTAAATCTAAATGTTGTCACATGTCATCTTAAAAGTCGAATATAGCAATGAAAATTTGGGACAAACAAAAGCGGTATATTTAGAATGATGCTACGTCCAATAATTACATGTGTTACGTGTTCAGAAACCATACCAATTATGAAGTATATGTAAAGTGATCAAAAAAGAAACGCAAAATAATGCAGTTATGTTCATTATAGTTCGACCCACTTTCCTTGCCAATCAGATCGCTCCGTTTTCTTCAAAATTCGAAGATTTATTTCCATAATTTACTCAAGTTCGCTGTATGAGAAAAATTTAATTGTTAAATTGTCATGATTTACGTGCTCATAATACAATGAGTTATAAGTTGTCCTTGACTCATAGACCCAGCAACATAGCCTTGATCCCGCCTTTACCTAAGTCATTACATAACTAATTTAACTCGTGTATTTTATACCATGACACGTTAGTGCAGACAGCTCGTCCGTTATATGTGGCAATTTTGGTGTATACGTTTCATGGACTTAATTCAAGCACTGAAAGTTCACACGCATTGCATTTCTGTTCTGACTGGGAATTTGAAGCAAGTTTAGGAAGGTATATTACAATATCCTTTATTTTTTAATAATGTTTTGTTCGATTTTTTTTGTTCTTATCACAATTGATATCAATATAGCATTATTCTTAGTAAAACATAATCCATTGAAATAAACATTTTGTAAACAATTATAGATTTTTTTTTTAGATTTTTAATTCGGTTTAACAGAAAAGTCTATGCAAGGAAATTAGTTGTGTTCGTCATAATATACGTTTACGATATCAATCATGAAAAGTGTTATAACTTTACTGAGTACATGTCAAATAATTTTTTTAGAAACATAAAGTAAAATGCCAACTAGTGTGTCTCTTTATACAATTTTAAACTGTACATTTTCATCTTTTGTTAATTTCGCTTAACTTTGCAATTACTGAATAATACTTCTATAATATATTCATAATTGCTTAACTCCGCGATTTTTTAAATCTCGCTGTCGTTGATTATTGAAATACCATACACAGAAATTCAATTCTTACAATAATAATTATTGTAGAACTGTGCAATGGCTAACGAGTACTTACTCAAGAAATGGAGACTGTGGTTTAGATTAATTGATGTTAAGCGCACTGGAAAGGTTTCCAGGGAAGACGAGGAACAGGAAGAGTAAGATATTTGATTTCCTGCTGTTTGCATTACCCTAATTGTTATTTATAACTAAAAATGTGTTTAACTATAATGTATACTTCTAGTCAATGTTTTATGGAAGTATTTTATATTGATAACGTTTTTGTCTCTGTGTCTTGTACTTACTTTTCCTGTACAAACGTTTAGTTTCAGCGGGTCTTATAAAGTCAAATAATATTACAATCTTGCTTTATGACAATCATTTTGGGTTAAATTAAATGTTTTTAAATACACTATTTTCACCAGTGATTTTAATTACAGAGGGGCATATGTGAAACTTGCTCATCTTGAAGGTGAAAGAAAACAAAAATTCATAGAAACCTCACACAAGGTGTGGGACCAATTCCTCTTCCATGGCAAAGCTGGGCCTATTAGTGAAGATGAATTCATTGAAATGACAAATAATGATTTCAAAAGCGACAAGAAAAAATTCGAAGATAAAGTAAGACAGGCGTGCATTGATGAATTTAAAATTGTCGATCAGAGTGATGAAGGCCTGTTGAGCGAAGATGACTTTGTCAACGTGTTTAAAGGTTTCGGCAAAGACGAGGCATGGATTAAAAAGCTCTTCAAAGCTTACAACCCGGTGAACGGGAAGATCACTCAAGATGTTTATGTGGATGTTTTCGTTCAGTTCTTAGTCGATGAGGATGAAACAAAGCCAGATCCGGTCGCTGAAGTTCTAATGTCAGATCCTGGTGACAGTGCATAACTTTGTACAACCTATAAAATGTATGAGATGAAATCACCTGTATACCGGTTTCATAGCGTACATCTTTACTGGCCTACAGCATATTGCGAAGGATTTTATCATAAACTTATTTCATACCTCTTTCTCATAGCTATAAGCAAACTGTTTTTCACTAAAATAAACACTTTACGAATTTTTTTATGTATTTTATTCTGCGTCAACATTTGTTCATGGATGTTGGTTACTCGTTATAAATGTCATCGTAGTCGCAATATGTAAATATATTACTACAGTATACATTTTTGTTATATTTCCATAAATCTATCCTAAAACTGTGTGTGTTTAAAATCATAATGTATGACATGGAGTTTTAAACAATAGCATCAAGGAGTTGACTGCGTGTTCACCATTTTTATTCACTGAATTTGTAGCCCTGAGCATTTAAGAAAGTCTTGATCTCAGACCAAAAAGCACAAATGC
>JAUMHA010389457.1:0-11915 GCA_032359765.1 Saxidomus gigantea
GGGTTAGGTGTTTATGTATAGAAGATAGTAACAGAAAAGAAACATGCAACTAGAACACAACAAAACCGATTAAGATGAGCGTATCATGTTGATAAATGGCAAAAAAATGCAAGTTTAAGTAATATACTGTACTGTTTGTCTGAATAATTACGTTATTCATAGGATGTGTAGCCTCAAAGAAAGGTCTTAATTATTCGAGTCAACAGTACTTTATCTATTTTGTATTATGTCACATTGTATTGTAACTGTTCTCTATTGTAGATACATCATTATCTCTATTGTAGATAAATCACAGTTAAGCTCCGCCCCCATACAAAGCGCAAACTATCAGAAATACAATACATTGTTTTCAGATAGATATATGCAGTACATGTAGCCATTATACAAGATTTCTTAAAAGGCATTTAAGACGACTCTCGGTCCGTGTCTTTTTAAAGATAAGAAACAGTAAACTCGTATATTTCCCATAGATAAGCTGTAGTTAAAAACTCGCAAATAGAATGGCTAACATAATGATAAATTAAGTTGATACACAATTTTTGATCACACTTTAACAGTATAAAACATTTGCTGATGGGTAAAATAATTCTTGAAAAGCAAATTACAGGAATGGCAGGGCTGTTTTATTCTCGAACAATCATTCTGGCAGGGCGGCATCTTGCATAAATAAGAAGAGAAAACATTGCCTAGCTATCTAGAGGTATGAATGCTTAGTACAAATTGCTCCAGGTAGAGTAATAATCTATATTTTAGAATGCTTAATTACTGCCAACAGAAACCCTTTGGGTAGTTAACAATACAAAATTTCAAATGTTTGATTAAAGTTTAAGCTATTTTCTAGACCTACTTGATTTCATGGCCATTATTTGAATGATATAATCAAATTAACAATACATAACCAAAATTTACGACTACAGTATGCTGTAAATCTAAATCTAAATACAGTGTGAATTCAAAAGTGTTGCTTAACAGGAAGTATTCGAAAAAAAAACATGTTTGACCTTTGTACTTGAGCAATACGTACTAATTAAACATAGGAAAGCGGATATATATATATATAAAGCAGTATGTCTACGGAAGGGTAACGTAAGTGTCTCTCTTCTACGCTACATCAAGCCGGGGACAGAAGAAAGCATTCGAGCTAGTATTGATGCCAGTAAAATCAGCCTTCCTTTGTCTTTTGGAAATATTTGTTTGTCTGTTGCTTGGTTTGCTGTTACACAGGTTTTCAGAGGTTTTCAAGTTCGTTACAGACGGTCAGTTAACATTTACATCGCTCCTGGTGCTGTAAACCACTACTGGCCTTTATTTCAACCAAAAGCTTAATTTTCAATGTAACCGCTCGTGAGAGGCGTCAGAAACGGATCTAACAATTATTGGACATGCAAATACATATAAATATTATTAAAACTTCTTTGACAAAAATACAGCTATTTGTTCACTAACCAAGCAAACATAAATGCTCAGTTTTTGTTTTTTTGTTTGTAATGCACTATCCACAAACAAATAAATCCCTTGAAGCAAAAGGAAAGGAAGTAAGGACTGGCATCGGGTGTGGTCACTATCTATGACGCTTATGCATAGAGGATAGATAGGCAAACCTGCTTGTACTCAGGCAAAGGTTTTGAAATATACACGCTATTGGCGCTGTTGAGGCCAGTTACGCCAACACTCTAAAAGAAAGGAGTAAAGGATATATGGTGAAATATGAATACTATTCAAAATCAAGATCCAAACACAAAATAAGACCATTCTCTCATCTAAATATTTTATTACAAAAATGGCGACATTAAAATGGCACGTATTCTTACTACAAACAGTCTCTTTTAGATGTTACTTTATTTTTCAAGTATTTATTGAAATGAAATCCTGTGTAGATAAAATCATTATGCGTAGTTTTAACCCTTTCACCCCCTATGGTCCGTCTTAAAACAAAAGTAAAACAATGGTCAGGTAACGGAGTATGGTTATAGGTTTTGAAAGGGTTAAATATTTAGTCCAAAAAGTTCACCACTATCCTTTTCCTTACCTTTTATGTGTAAGCCACATTAAGCGTTTAGCTCATAAACTCGAAAAGATTATGCTACTTTGCAGGATTTTAACGGTTTAACCAATGATTGAACGTATTTAATAGAAACATACACTTTTTGGTGCACTTTTTTTCATAACAGAGTTGTTATTTCAATGATAATTGTTCGTGATTTTGTGAAATTACTGACCTTTTGCATGTTGAAAAAGATTTTAATCTAAGCATTTTAGCGTAAACTATCGCTTTAATGACCGAAATATTGTTGAAGTATCATCAATTTCATTGACTTTTCAGATAAGCAAATATCCACTGATTACAGTAATGGAATATAATTCTTAACAAAATGCCTGAAGACGTTCGAATTTCAAAACAGCCGTCGAATTCTTGGAAATTCAATACAAAAGTAATCCAAACTCCTGTATGCATCAATCACTTCATCAATAGAAATGCTATTACAAAGCGGCGAAAACAGCTGGTATAAATTTGCATATCGGAGTGAAAGCTTAAACTCTATCGCCAGAATACATTCTGACATGATAACATGAATTGAAAATTTTGAAAGCACAGAAAAAAACTTCTCTGTTATGAAAATGTCCAATAAACATTAGATTCCTTTTCACTTTCCATTTATAAAGGTCTCAGTGTAAGGTGTGCGTTTCTTTTGGTTAAAGAAGTACATAAAGTCACAAAACTTAAAATGTTTTACAGAACGATTTGTCACTAAAGCACAAAACGAAAACGAGGCTAAATTAAAATATAAAGGGAAAGGAAAAGGATAACGTGACGAGCTATAATTGTCTGAAAGGTAGATATCATTTAAACATATTAAGTTTGTAAGAAACTGTATTTGTGAATAGATAGATAGAATTGTTTAAATTATAACACTAAACAGTTTTGGCATAAACAAACCGTTTTTAACGATGCTATGGGTTTTCTGTCGGTCTCTTGACTAAGATATAGTTATTGTTTTGGCTGTCATGTCTACTGCACAACCGCTTCAAAACGTGTGGGCTGTACCAGTTCTTAAAATGGCTTTTCATTTAAACATGACAAATCAGTATTTATTCAAAACTCTTTACTTTACGTCCGTCAAAGTATTTTTTCAAAACACTTCATTCGTATGTCGTGGTAAAGCTGCATGTACATACTGAGTATCTACTCGGAATGTTTTGTAGGCAGACTATTGCGAGTAAACAACAACCTTCACACAAATTGTAACAAACATTAAGCTAGGTATTTGTTACGCTACGGATTGCAGAGAATCTGGATATATTGTGCATATTATGAATCGGTTAAATGTATATATCTTTTCCATGCGCCTCAAAACTTTAAGTAATAGATACTACAGAAAAAGCCGTGGTCAAATGGATAATATTTTGAAGAATATATAAATCAGTCGTTCGGGTTTTAACTTTTGTGGACAAACAAGGATAATATGTTCCACCATATTTGATATTTTATTATATATTTGACATGTTCTCTTTATTGACATTATTGATCGCAATTATAGAAAGAAGAACTAATAATAAGTGGCAGCTTGAGAATTTAAATGCGTTGCCAAGATATTTCTTAATGAACCCTATTAACAGGTTTATTTATCTGTACATACTTCATAGGTCTACTAAGACACAAAAATAACCGTTTAAATTTGGGAGAATGATTATTTTCCTCTTGCAATTTGCCACCTTTCTTTACCGGCATTGATATTTCCCTGTGATGGGAGACCGAAGTTTGCTCTCCGGAAATTGATTTATCTCATCAGGACCAAACCAGGTAACAATGCTTTATTGACATGATATCTTTACTTATTTTGCTTACCAGCCACAGATAGCCGTTGACAACCCAGAGTTGCTATTGAATTACCAAAATTTCATCAATTACTTCTTTCAACTGACACGATGTAAATGGGCACACTATCTTATCCAAGTTTGATAACCAACTAGTTTTGCTCTAGGCAGTCTGGGTGTGTGACCTTTGAACTGATACAGCTTTGCCAGATTTGTACTATCTGTTCTCCTTCATGGAATCCTTTTACCCATTTTGGACCAATTTTGTGGGCCTACGTGGTGTACTAGTTACACCGTCGCTTAGTGACTTAGGGGACGCGGGTTAGGTCACTCGAGATTTGTCCTCGGGTATGACATCTGTTATGTGCCTAAGTCTGTCATCCAGTTATGCGGACCGAGTCTTTAGTTTTGTGGTTAGCCAATGGCATCATCGTTTGTGTTGGTTTAAATTGCATAATCGTCTTTCGCAACCGATCTCAACCAAAATAAGTCGTAATTATAATCAACAACATTACCGCTACGAAATTGCAACTTTTCGCATTATAACAGGGGTGGGCAAATGATTACCATTACATTTAATGATATCATTTACTAAAACTGTGACGGGCTAATTTCGTGAAAGTTTGGCACTCGTAATTTTATAATTCATGTCTTACTAAACTGACAAGAAATTATGTAAGCATTAGGGTTTCAGAAAACATAAACAATTTGCCTGTTCAAACACTAAAGATAAATGGATAATACAAACATATCAGTGTGAATTGTGAGGGAAGTGAAAGACTGATTTTTCAGAAGCTGGTTTATGGAGACTCAAATTACTAACCGTAAATCACATAATCAAAAAATATTTGCCCATTTAACGAGAAGTTGATTCATTACAATTCTCACTTTGCAGTAAAGAACTAATTTGTAAATGCCAAACATCACAAGTGTACAGTCCGATACTTTTGTAGCTTTCACAGCAAAGCAAATGTTAGGATACCAGATAGCACATTTAATATTGAATTGCAATTATTATATTGTTTCAGAGAAAGATCATATCATATGAAGGCATAACAGTTACATGCTTTGATATTTTTAGTGCTCTGACACTATGATCTACCGACCTAGCAAACGATAAAAGCATCGGTTGACCTTTCTAAATATCATCTAATGACACGAGTAGAAATAGAGTTCCGATCAACCTTTACATACGTTTCATCAGAGTGGTAATGTCATGCTCTTTGAATTTTGTGGACCCTCAGTGTTCATGAATAACAAAAACTTTTTGTTTTTTTTAGTCATTAAAATGTGACATAGAACCATTAACAAACCTCCAAGGGAAGCCTTTGATCCTTGTCCCATAATTTATGTCATAATACCGGTTTGTTCTTTATGTCCTTGTTTGTTCTATTTTTTGTGGAATTATTCCCGCATAAGTGGTTTTATAATACTTTGAAATATCATAATTTCTGAATATCAAAATATTGGCATTCTCTTTAGACATATCATGAAAAACATGAAGTCATACGTTCAACTACAAAAAAGGCTGAATATATGAGCAAAACTAAAAAGCGTCTTGCTTTTAATATCGGATAATTCTTCCAAAAATGTCCTTCCACTGTGATTTTTAATTTCTTACCAAATGTAAATATTTACCATCAACAGATTCGCAGTAAATACTCTCAGTTTTGTGTTCAATTCAAATTGAAATGTGGTAGTAGCAAAAATGGTGTACTGTGACAACAGTCATTGTATTGAAACTTATGTCAAAATAATTACAATGAGTGTTCTGCTCCGCTGAGCTGAGAGTTGATAGGCGGTAACCTTAGACCTGAACAGACAGTAACCCACATAACAGTGAAGCATCGACTGATGTTTTCACAGAAAGAGATTTTGTACTTGCCACCATATAAGTCAATAAATAAAGAACAAAACAGAGATACTTTAATAAAATCTGATGTAAGAAAATGTATATATGAAGAAACGAGACTTTATATTCAGTTTTTCGTATGATTTCATCTTTAGTTTTGGTCTTCTATATATCGATTTGATCAAAGAAACTTGAAAATTGGTAGAAATCGAAGTGAGTTTTTCAATACAAATGTCTGTTCTACTTAAAAGATCTCTAGAGAACAAAGTAATCAGAGTTCGTTTCGATTTGCAACTAAAAGAATGGTCTATGTTAGTTACAAATAGATGAAAAATATGTAAACCTGTTATCACGAGGCCAAGAAATGAAATAAACAAATATTAATTTGTTTATCTTACATTTGTGTATGTTATTAAAAGATGTTTTCAGAAGGCACGTTTATACAATTTGGAAATATCGTTATGAAAACTGGCACAGATCGAAATTTGTAGTTTTAGCAATTAAACTCATTCGGAGAAAAACATTAATTCGCAACATGACTAGTAAATGATTTTAAATGTTATAGTAGGTAATATGGGCTTTGATCTACCATTAAAACATGAGAGAGGATAATTTTCAAATTTCCTTGGTTCCGTCAATGATGAAAAAAAAAGTAATTTGAATTCGAGGTTATTGTGTTGACTAAAACCATATAGATGAGAATTTTGAAATGGAAAAATTAGATATTCGGAAGACAATAAAACATTTCTAATTGATATAGGCAGGAAAAGACAGAAGTGAAGAAGTGTGGTGCGTATACGTGACAAATTGAGCAAAGTTTGGTGTTTACTGTGAAATTGAAACCTAACACACATACATGTATATACAATAGAAAATATTAGCGTGTTGTACCTTTGCCATGTCAACCAGGGTACTTTGATTTTCTGTCAGCTTCCGTTGATCCATCTTTATCCGTCGTAAACTGATAATACAGCAAGCAAACAAAACATTTACATTTTACAAGAAAAAGGTATCCTCATTGGAATCGAAAGTTTGCCCTGGGAATCCGCTGATCGTACAAAATGAATTAGACAATTTTCAAGTGACAGTGAATTGTTAAAAGAAAGTTGCCCTGAAGAAGATATTTTTAACTTATATAAATGCATATAATGCTAGAATAAATGAGTATCCTATAAATAAAGTGGAATAATGATTCCTTATAGGTCTAACTCCTTTGTATCTATTCTGTACTGTACAGTCTTATCGGATGTAAGTACGAAAACAAGTTGTCTTAAGACACACAAACACATCTTAAAGATAATAACACGGAATGGCAATCCTGATGCGCTTTTATTTTTCATGATCGTTTTCAATCTGAAAACATCATTAACTTAAATCGTTGGTTCTAAAATAATACTGCTGTGTGTTTTGTATTGTTAAACTTTAGAGGACCAGTAATAACTTTCTCTTCCTCTTATCCTTCTTGTGGCAAGTGATTGGTGCCTTTGGAACCATAAAGTCTCATCAGTTGTTTTATTTTCAGAGGGTCCCATTATGAACTATAATTACTACTGGCCAAATTATCCATTTTCGATAAATAACAGGGTAGGGGCTAAAGTTACATTGAAAAGCCTTTTTGGCAATTGGTCACGAATCAATACATTCCCAGACAGAGATTGAAAGGAAGTCTAATTCGGCATCTCTCTGACTTTCATTTTCGAGAAAGAAATCTAAGATCGTTGAAATGTACATTTGCAGCCCAGACTGATTTTAAAAGTGTTGACGAATTACGGTATGTTAATTGTTTTATCTATCCAAATATTTCACGCATTCAAATGACAGACATTTTTCCTACAAGCTGATATCAGTAGCGTCGGCGATGCATAAATATTTCCCACGAATTTATCAACTTATACAGTATAGCAAGGACAAGATGACAAATGTCACGGCTGGCTGCATAGAGCGCGTATGTCAAATGGTACAACGGGCAATGTGACCGCCGAATATCGTTATTGTATTCTCATAATATCAAAATGTAAATATCGATCAGAATTTAAATACAAAATTTGAATCATGTGAGATTTCGGTACTTGTATAAACTGAAAAAATTTCAAATAAATAAGTTAAATTATCTCTCATTCTGAAAAAATGACACTCTCTGCCACTGATTCTATTTCTCCTTAACCAGTGTATCATGAAAGAGTAAATTAATACCATTACTTAATACATGTGCAACTTTATATATGTAAAAAATTTATGACCCACCAGTGAATCGATTGCAAAAAATTCCTTTGATGTGATCGCACCTTGCCGGCGTTAACCTTCTTAACCAGCTTGGTGTATTTATAAATAAGCCATGTTTCTCTAAGCACGTTCGCTGCAGCATTCTTCAACTGAAATATGTAATAAAAATACAATAACAAAGGTGACGCTTTGACCTTGTACGTAATGATACTGATCTTCAAGCATAACATTTAAAAGAAATTGAAATATTATAGTTTAATATATATTTTATATTTTATTTAAGTGTTATAAACAGAATCTGAGAACTACGCTGTGACAGATGCTAAAACAGTGTCTTAACTTCATCTTCAGTGAAAGAACTCATTGGTTGAAATCTACGATCTTTCTGGAGCTCCATAGCTTGTTAATGATCATACACCTAGATGACTGACATCGAGTGTTAATGAGGAACATCTCAACCCTTTTACATTTGAATGGGCACATCGTTAAAATTATAGCAGTGACACTAAGAGAGAAAGTCACTTCTTTTTCCTCACAATAATAGTTCAGATCCTTGTGAACTAAATGCATATTGGGTGTCTTTGTTTTACTGTTATTTAATTTAAGTATAAAATCAGTGAAACATTAGAATAGTAAGTATTTACTGGGAGTATCAAAGAAACAGATTTTTCCGATTTTTGACACAATTCGAATTCTTATATAATGCTGTAAGATATTGAAATTTTATATCAGATCGAGCAAACACTTGAATTCAAATAAGATTTTGTCTCCCGTGTTCATAATTTACATCCTTAATCTGATTACACTCACGAAAAGCAATTCTTTTAACCCCCATTGCGATTAGGATGATAATACAATTTAAAACGGTTAGGAATCTAAGGGCATACAATTAAATATTTTATCAAATTTACACCATGTATTACATCACTAAGAATGGCAAACTATTTGTTTATTTCCCTCGCGTTTTAAAATTCAGTTTAGTAAGGGAAAATAATAAAATACAGAGAATACTCAAACTTCACCGAATGAACGAATTCATTAAAGTCCAATGTAAAAAAAAGTTTTTAAATCGTGAGAATCAGTTGGGGTGTCCCTGTAAATAAATGATTGTTTGATATTCCTTTGACTTTAAAAACACACTAGGGATGAGGAAATGTAAAATTCGTGAAAACCCATTTCATTATCTGTTTGTTATTCGTATTCCAACAAAAGCGCCCCCCCCCAATGCTTTTTATACTTAGTATAAACTTGTACAAACCGATTTATTTTCACAGAGTTTCATTAGAGTTACGGTTCCCTTATGGTACAGGAAAACAATCACAGTAAGCTCACCTTCGTTGTAGACAAGACCCTTTTAGATGTATGACATGCTTACTTTATTTTGATACATATTCTTAAAGCTAAAATACATTATTTTCGATTGGAGTCGTTCCTAAGTTTAATGAATTGGAAACTAGGATGACGTCATTCCTGCGTTAAAGAAATTAAGAGTAAGGTGCAAATATGAAAATTTGCACTTTCACAAGGACTATACGGATGTAACGACCATATCACTTAATATATGCGTGTTTGTTCTGTGCTTTATTGTGTGACTACATTATTGTCAATGTGGTATTCTTTACTTTTGCACTCGGCAATATCTTTGTCTATATATAGTTAATATCTAAGCTGTATTCATGCCTTATCTGCTGAATTGTATCAAGGTTGAATGCCGTGCTTTACTTACACAATTGGCCAAAGGGCTGCCTTTATATTGTTGTCATATTTCAGCTAGAGTGTATACCTTACCTGCTCCCTTTTTTCTTAGTTAAGTACTCACTCTTTTGTGAGAAGTAAATATGGGTTAGTGAGTGCCGTGTTTGATGGTGATTATGGACCTCTTTACTGGCGCTTGATTTATTTTTATTTCTATATGTTATTTGTATGTTTTCTTTGGTCTTAAAATTACGATGGTTTTACATGTATATGTCGGTTAAATGACGGTTTACATGTACTTGTCGGTCGGTGACTGCTGTTTAACATATTGCATTTATTTTCTTCAGTGTTTATTCTATAAATCAGACTTCTATATAATTTTTTGATATCAAACTGCATCGAAATCGTGTGTGATCCTAGCTCACTTCATTTATTTGTTTATATTCCATATCAACGGCGTACCTTACTTTACCAATTATATGAGCAGCGATTGCTAACAGTGGGAAATTTATCTGTATTACGTATTTCTAGCAATTACTTCATGCAATCAAACTAAATGATCAATAAATATGTCAAAAGCTTCTAAGACAGTTAATTGATAAAGCATGTGGAATTCGTAATTGTATGTAATATATTTTGTTTCTCTGTTAATGCAAACTGTTTAACTTTATCTACATGCAGTTTTTATTCTGATTGTTGATAACTATCAAAATAATTTAGTTCTTCTATTTTCATAGGCTTCTGGAGTTTTATGAGTCATAATATGCATTTCTCTTACTATCATGTTTTTCAAGTATATATTTAAAATTCTTAAAATAGAGTAGTCCTTTTTGCAAACTTCTGTAAATTAATTTTTTATTTCATTTTTGCTTCTTTGAATTAACCGCTATCTCTGCAAGAGAAACAAGAGCAGAAAGATGGTAGTACATTGTTAATATAAACATGTGCAGCACGAAGATACTTTATATCATTATATATCGTATACGATAATGCATGGCTGTATTGGTACTTCACCAATGATGGAGATGAAAGGATACGAGCATGTGGCGGAAAATTTGCGGGTCAGATCTATGATTTAATTTGTCAAAACAAACAGTTATTAATAGATCGTTGATATATAGATTATGTACAAATAGGTTAAATATGCCAAGGAGCGATTGAAACTAGTAATGCACCACGTGTACCAAAATGTCTATATAATAGTACCATGATCATTTCGAGGCTTGTATATAAATTTCACGCACTGTGTTAAAAGGGTACTGTTGCGTGATATTTTTGATCTGCAGGACTTTTTCTTTTCGAAATATATGAATTTATGATGCTTTTGTTCACAAGATGATATATTATTAAACGTCCATTTAGAAACAGTTTTTGTTTGTTTGGTCAGTGCTATTAACTTGCATGTACATTTGTACCTATTTCTGAGGAATAGATTGCGGATATTCAACATTTTAAAGGCTGAAATATCACAATTACATATATAAGGCGGATTTTGAAAAAGTCTTTTAAATTTGATAGAAGGTAAACCTATGATTTACCTGAAATCAGTTGACACTTACCTTTTTTGAAAGTTGTGTATCCTGCATAAAATTATGAACATGTTTCTCAGCTTTACTCAGTTCTAGTTTGCGGGCTATCACAGCAACCACTAACGCGGTACAACCAGCACCCTTTAAGATATAAATCGTACATATAATGCATATCAGTTGTTTTACATGTATTAAACTTGTTACAAACCATGTTTCATAAGGTCAACACTGTCACCTAATCGTATAAGGTTGTTAGAATAGTTAAAGAAGAAAATTACATTTATCAGAAAACACATCTAAACATGACTTAAATCGGTTAACATAAACTTTACTATCTCTTTACAAGACCGAATCTAATACATACTGTCAATGAAAGAAATTGCCAGACACAGCATGTATAGCGGATTTTGTTAGGATGGCAGCCAGGGTTGCCAGACAAATCAAAGAATTACAAATCACCGGCTTTAGTATCACTTGTCTAATTTACATGATAATTGCTCTTCTGTATACATTCGATAGCACAATGTCAATCGGAATCTTCCTTTTTATTGTAAACGCCGAATATTTCGTCAATCTACGGGAAAAAGTGTGCATTGTAATGCTTTAAGTTTTACAGAATATAAAAGAAGCATGAATAATCCACATATTTTGGGTACCCGTATCCAAAACGTAGCAAGGTATCTCGGATATTAAATGATGTTAGAAGTGAAGATGGTGTAGATAGTGTAGATAATTTCAAGGAACTGAACTCTCGGTTTGCCTTTGAAGTTTTACTTTGTACCAGTTGGACAACAACTTAC
>JAUMHA010389468.1:0-11913 GCA_032359765.1 Saxidomus gigantea
ACTGCCAACTTCACATTTTATAATTTAGCTACTGCTCACTGCTACTGCTCACTGCTACTGCTAACTTCCTACACATCAAACCGACACCAAAATGTACATGAATCGGCGGAGTCAATGACGAGTAATTTGGCAGTACTCAATACGTGTCTTCAGTGTTCAGAGAGTAGTACTGCGCTTTTCATTTTTCACCTTACACTACTTTCTCTCATCAAATTTGCAAGTAAGTCTTGTTGTAGGGCATCCTTTAATTTAGTTCTAACGTCTATTGCAGTTAAACTACGATAATTATAGTGGTGTATTATGATTTAAGCATTCATGGATATGTTAAATAATTGGCCTAACTTAATGACCACTCGTGCTACATTGTTACACTAATAAAAACAGTACCTTATCCCATTGCTTCAGTTTGACTCTTCTGGAAGTCGAACGTATTGACGGTGCCGGTCGCACGTTGAGCAAGTTTAGTTCCACGTGCTCAATGACCCCATCCTTTGTAAATGTGACCGGAACATCATTACTAGGTGCATTAAATCGCGAACGAGAACTAGATGGAGACGTTAACCTGAGCTCAATATTTTTCATCGCACTGAAAAAAAACACAATTAAAAAAGTTGCATACACACTTAGTTATTTAAACATCGTCCTAATTAAGAATATGTATTGAATAGCAGTTGTGACGGAACTAATACTATACTACTAGTATATCCCAATTTCAAAAGCCAAAAAAGCAGTTTTTGAGAAAAATGCCCGAAATTTGCATAGTTTTTAAACCAATTTGCCAATATGGTAAGTTTCAAAGCAATACCTTTAATGGTTTTGAAATAAAGAGAGGTGGAACAAAAAACTTGACCAAGGTGTGGCACTAACGCAGACGCCGGGGCGAGTAGGATAGCTCCCATTTTCTTCGAAAAGTCGAACTAGAAAAGGGGCATTATTCTGGCTAAAAATTGGCTTTTGTTTATACTAATTTATTTATTTTCGATTGCGAAACAAGTTCTTACAACTTATATTAATCGCTCCCGAGACTCATACCAGATCAACTTCGAAGAGAGAGAGAGGCAATGTGGAAATATTGTCTTGCCTAAGAACACTACCGACATGGCGATGGTATGAATCGAACCCGGGCAAAATTGGCTAAGTGGTTTAGGAGGAGAAGTCGTTTGAAGGAAATTGTTGACGGAGGCACGTCCGCACGCACTCACGACGACGGACGCCGGACAACCGCTGACCACAATACCTATGAAAAGTTTCTAGACCAGATGGGTTCAAAAAGACTCTTTACCACGAAGGAATTCACACAGGATTGTATTTTCCTCATCTTTGTCGGTTGAACTCATTTCGCATCCACTCTTTTCAATCTGAACCGTTTTCCGTTGAGCGTTTGTTTTAATTACAGACACGTCGACCTGTTTTCAATGAGTTAACATGATTCAATTACAAACTATTGCTTACCTATATACTTTCTTTCCACCGATCCATTTTGCAAAACTATCATCGTAACAAGATAATGTAGGATAAAATTGATGACTACTCATTCCGGATTTCAGCGAAGTTTTCAGCGTCTCACCGTATATTTTTATAGCAGCCTCGATTGCTTCTTCAACTTTTCCTTCCGATCGGTTCTGGCTGACAGCTGAAAAATACGCTTGTGTATACAATAATTATGAATTGTCGTTTTGAACCATATTATAGGGAATAATTAGCATTGCCATAGTAGTTTCAGAGGAGATGTCGTTTGGAGGAATGGTGGACGTACGACGGACGGTGACTGATCATAATTGCTCACTCTGTCACTTTTTCAGAGTTGACTACCAAACATAATCAAATTCTGATAACCCTTTTCAGAGATAAAGGCATTTTAAAATTTCACCATCCCATTGGGGCCTCATTTCCGAGGGGTAGTTCTTTTTTTTGTATCATACAGTCATGCAGAACTTAATATTTGCAAGTAAATTATATAAGCATTATAAGTTTCACAAAACAGAAATTCTTAGGTTACTGTAAAGACTATTTTCGAAAAGCGCTTCATTGTCCTAATGGTCTCATTAAAAACTAGAACTATCACTGAAGGTGATGAATACCCCCCGAACACCGAACAGACACAGTATTTTAAATGTATGTAACATTTGATGCTTTAATTATTGGACTTGCACAACTTAAGGCATGTCACTTACCACTTCTGTTAAGTGTAATTAAAATCTGACCAGGGGTTTGGGAGATAAAGAGCGCACAAGAATTTACTATCTTGTGCCCCTGTGAGCTTGACTTTTGACCAAGTGACCCCAAACATGGACCATGCACAACTATGTAAAAAAATCATTAAATTGTGATCAGGGGTTTTGGAGATAATAAAAGCGAACACGATTTTACTTTCTCGAGTCTCTGTGACATTGACCTTTGACCCAACTATGCTCTAGTGACCCGGATCATAGACCATGCACAACTAGGCATGGTACTTATCACTTCTGTGAAGTATCATTAAATTCTGACCAAGGATTTTGGAGATAAGGCGTCCGTAAGATTTTACTTTCTCGAATCCCTGTGACCTTGAACTTTGACCTAGTGACCCTAAACATGTGCCATGCACAACTAGGCATGGTACTTATCACTTCTTTGAAGTATCATTAAATTCTGACCGGGTTATGACTCCAGCCGGACGGAACAATATCCAATGATGAATCTAGAGACACGGCTTATTTGTGCACAGCACTACTTCTCATTGTCCGTTATTAACTTATGAAATATCAATTGATTAATCCGCACCTTAGCCTAATTGATTTGGCGTTTCAGTGTGACCCCTATCACAGATCTGATATTTTATAACTGTCACACCTCTATGCCTAATTTTAAAGTGCTCATAACTGGGCAGAAATCCGACGAAAGGAATGACCCCGTTTGTAGAAACTTTTAAAAGTATCTCCGAAATATATCACATTTAAACTTTGAGTACGACCAAAAAAAACATTCATGTTGAAGGAACATTGCTTTCCTGATTACATGTATTCAACATAAAAGAATTAGACGGCGAAACTGTTACCACCGTTTTCTTGTATAACGCAAATAAACCGGTGCAACCGTTTTCTTGTATAACGCAAATAAACCGGTGCAGCAGTAATTTTCAGCACTGTCGATTACGCACACACTGTGTATAACCGTGCAGTCAACTGATTTCGCCAGCGCGCACATATGATTGTGCATAACCTACCGATGCTTCTCACAGGAATGTAAGATTAATAAATCACAGAGTAATTTATGTTAATTTCTTCTCACATGAAAACAAAAAATGCATACTTAACAAAAATATTTACATATAGCGTATTATACAATTTCATTAACTTATAATCTGGTCACCGAAAGTGATAAGTAATTTCGAATTTGTGTCACTTTTCATTCAGATATATTCCATATACACTTCAAACAAACAAATGTCCTCTGTTAATTAATTGCTAAAACCAAACACTTGTATAAATTATATAAAATGTTGATAGTTATTTGTGTGGAAAAAGTAGTCTTAAAATATGATTTAATTATTTAATAAACCCAATGAACATATAAATTATTCCAGGCAGCCATATTTAACAGTTGAATGAATTAGTAATATAAAAAAGTCAACATTCCCGCTTCAGCGATTAAAAAAAAATATTGCAATTTGCAATTATTAATATTAAAATATCTACACAAAATTACGCTGAATTTTATAAAAAAAAAAATGTTCCCAAAATAGTTATTTGCTTTTTTAAGCTTTTATTAATTTGAATAGATCGTTATGGTCTATAAGAATTTGTGTGCCAAAACTCGTAAGTATAATGTTCATTTTCGTTTAAATCTTGGTCCCAATATATTAGGACCCAGTTTGAATATGCCGCCATTTTGGACATCTTGCCAATCATACACAGAAACTGGCTCCATAAAGTAACATAAGTCTTTTTTTAATACAACAGAGAAAATTTGAACTATCTCATACCGGTGTCCGTAATATACGGACCCTGCTCATACATTAGAAAATTCAAATCACAAAGAATTAAGTTAACGTGAGGGTCAATATACTATAAAGGTATAAATCAACATACGAGTTGTATATAAAGATTTTTTGTTGATTTAAAATAATGTCACTTTCGGTGTATTTCCCTCTTTATACACCGCGCGTGCTAGCGGCTGCCGGTTGTACCCAATTGAATACATAGTGACGTAATACAATTCCCATGATTCTTTAAAACATGTACGATGACTCTGTTGATGTTCATGTGTAGACCACAGGCTCTGGTCCAGTTCTATATTAATCTTTTATTGGCATATTTTATATTCAAAACATGTTTTACCTACTATTTATACGTTATTGTGTTAAAAAAATAAAACATTGAAAAAACATTTTTTCACTGGTTCATATAATATAGAAAGGTATACAACGCGAGCGTAACGCTATGGGAGCTTACTCGGTAAACTTGTAGAACGTTTATACATTTGCAGCCTTTACACAAACGATCGTACATAATGGACATTACAGTCTTCCATAAAAAGTACATTGATCACATAAATACCTTTGAAATACGCAGCACAAGTCTCTGCGAACGATTTGTTTCATTTTACACTGAGATGTCAACATTTGAAGACATTTTGACACGAGAGGTGACAAAAACCAGGAGCACGTTCGCTTACCGGACTCGGGGTAGGTATCAATTCACTAGATCGCTCCATGTACTGTCGAGCTATGCTGTAGGTTTCTATACATATCAAAATAACAGCAAACGGTCATGATCACTGTTATTCGGTAATTGTATCATAGGGTAAACATTGAATTATGATCTTCGACCTTTTATTTATGTAGTAGTATACATCCAGTAGATATAGATTTCACCATTATTTCTTCATTTAGATTGTTTGAAGTCCGGCCGACCCTGGACTTTCTACCTAGGTGAACTTGCCAAAACTTTGGACTGGCGCAGGTTGAAGAGACAGCTCTGTTATGAATAGACTCCTTGGTTCTTTTACGTGCACACTGTACAGCACCGAAACACGTGACACTACCTCATGGTGGCGGGAGGAAACTATGAAAAGCGTTACTGAAATTGTCATTACGCGGCCAAGATTCGAACACGGGACCTCCGAATTGGTGACATCGCCATTTTCGTCTATGAATACATGTAGACTAGGTGTTATCACCTTTTCGAATTGAGTATAGAACTCATTCGAATAGATTATACCATATTTTCTCTTCTATAGGTGATATCAACTATTCGAATTGATATCACATTTTCCCCTTTGGAAAGGTTATACCACACATTCCTAAATGTATGAAAATATAGACTGGGTGGTATCAACCATTGGGACGTGTTATATCACCCATTGGAATAGCTGATACCATGTTTTCCTTTTAAATAGGCGATATCAACTTTTGACCTTTACCCATTCATATAGTTGATAAAATGTTCCCTTTAAAAAGCTGATATTAATAATTCCAATGGGTGATATCACCTATTTCACATGGTTTTATCACTTTTTTAAAGGGAATATATGATAACACTTATATGAATTGATGATACCAACTATTATGTATTATTAGATTGTTTATAATCCCAGCCATCCCTTGGATGTCTTACTGGGTGAACCTGTCAAGACCACAAGAGGACACCCATGCATACTAATGTCTACTACGTTTTTGAAACGTAAGGCAGTTTGGTTTGTCTAACTGCAATAGACAGATGATAACGCCAATTCGAATAGGTGATATTCCATATTCCTTTTGAAACGGGGGTTTAAGGTACTCAAATATTTCAAGATATCTTTAAATAAGTGGAGACCTCTTCAACTTAATTAAAGAGCTCACCCAGTATATGTATTCATAAACGAAATATGTGATATAACCTTTCGAAATTGTTTTAGTAACTATTGCCTTGGAATAGGTGACATAACCTGTTCAACCATTCGAATGGGTAATATCATCTTTTGCAATAGGTGCAATCCCCTTTTAAAAGGGAAAAGGTCATATCACCGATTTTGAATAGTTGACATCATCTGTTCAAAGTGCAAACATCATGTCGACTAGTCCCTTTAAATAAGTGGTATCATTTATTGGAATCACTTGCACTGTTTTGAAATAGGTGATATCAACTATTCCCTATGAATAAGTGATTTCACAATTTTGAAAAAAGAAAAACATGGTATGACCTATTGAAATTGGTGATACAACCCATTCGAATAGATGATTCCACCAACTCTGTGTATTCCTATGCAAAATGGGTTATATCACCTTGCCTATTTTTGAATTGGTGATATATCTCCTGTCATATTGGTATTATCACAAAATAAATTTAAATGAATAACTAGTGCATCATAAGAAAACAGATGTCACATGGATACTGCATGCCATTGCGTATTTCAGTAAATTAAATGCTTACCACTCTATGGCGGTCAGTTTTCTCTCGATTCGATTAAAATTCAACAGGTTAAATACAATACGCGTTTTTAATTACTACGTGGAATGTACACATATATTAACAGTACAGTAAATGGTGGTTTCAAATGAATGGGAAATTTAGTGAAGGCCGGCGCGGTGGTCGGGTGGTTAACGGTAGTGTCACGTGTTTCAGTGCTGTACAATGTGCTCGTAAAAGAACCAAGGAGTCTCTTAATAACGGAGCTGCGCCAGTCCAAAGTATTGGCAAGTTCACCTGGGTAGAAAATCCAGGGTCGGCCGGGACTTTAAACAATCTAAATGAAGAAATAATGGTGAAATCTATATCTACTGGAGGTATACTACTACATAAATGTCGAAGATCATAATTCAATGTTTACCCTATGATACAATTACCGAATAACAGTGATCATAACATTTTTGCTGTTATTTTGATATGTATAGAAACCTACAGCGTAGCTCGACAGTACATGGAGCGATCTAGTGAATTGATACCTACCCCGAGTCCGGTAAGCGAACGTGCTCCTGGTTTTTATCACCTCTCGTTTCTGTGGACATCGTCAGTGTAAAATGAAACAAATCGTTCGCAGAGACTTGTGCTGCGTATTTCAAAGGTATTTATGTGGTCAATGTACTTTTTATGGAAGACTTTAAATGTCCACTATGTACGATCGTTTGTGTAAAGGCTGCAAACGTATAAACTCCGATTTTCAAATGTTCTACAAGTATGCCGAGTAAGCTCCCATAGCGTTACGCTCGCGTTGTATACCTTTATATATTATATGAACCAGTGAAAAAAACTTTTTCAATGTTTTATTTTTTTAACACAATAACGTATAAATAGTAGGTAAAACATGTTTTGAATATAAAATATGCCAATAAAAGATTAATATAGAACTGGACCAGAGCCTGTGGTGTAGACAGGTAAATTGAGCAGGGATCTGCGTTAGTGTCATCATTTACCTTTATTTTATCATGTGATAATGAAACTATATAGAAATATTGGATTATAGCGCGGTGGTAAGTGCCCAACGACTATGACTTCGGGGCATCGAGACTTCAAAGTGAGACGTAGAAGGTGAACAACTATAAAATATCTGCCTATAAATTCGTTTTGCCTTCAAAGTCGGAAAAGTTAGACTATCCGCACCTGTGATAAATTATACACGTTTCGCACACACTACAGAAACTATCTTCTTGGAAAACAACCAGGATTATAAAAATAATGGTTATAATTATGTAGTGATCCAGGCACCTCGCTCACAGCGTTCATTCTTCTTTAAAAAATTGATATGTACATTGTTATACACCTTTGTTTAAACGTGTTTAGAATGCTTGATTTTGTGTAAATGTATTCTTTAATCATATTGTTGACGGCCACAAGTGAGATAAATGATGCTGTAATTGTTTATTGTGTAACCGTCGTTAAATAAAGTATATTGAATTTAATTGATTCGTTTAATAATTTTTCAAGTTATAACTTTAATCGCAGAATTTGACCTACAAATCACGAGGACAAATGTTGTAACCAAATGTGGAGTCTAGATTTTCTTAAGCGTTTTCCTCTGATTTGACCCTATGATCTACCTTTTAGCACATGTAATTCAGTTTTTAACTTGGCATAAAGATCATCCAGACAAAATATTCTCTAGAATGTCCACATGGCTAAGTGTCGACAGACAACAGACAGACTGACGACAGACATCAGTCCGGTGCTCAAGTAAGCTTATAGAAACAAGTCGGTCACTGGTAGGAACAATTTACCTCCAGGGGCATGATTTTGAAAAAGGTATGCCGAGGACAACAAGGCAATGGACTAAACATCATAGCCTTCTGGTTTGTGACCAGCTGATTGATGAAATATTTCCTTCCGGTTGCAACAGTGACCAGAGTTCTGCATGGAATTCGAACACTTGACGTAGAAGACCATCCAACAAACATTCCCGTGAAGTTTGATTGAAATTGACCCAGTGTTTAAGGAGTAGGTGGACGGAAACAGCGGGATCCTAAATCTTTGGCAGTCCTTCCTTTGTGAGTTAAAACAGTCAATCGATTATTTACTTACCCAAAAGCCCTTCAGGGTATGTTGTCATCAGAGTGACGTCAACGTCTCCGATACTTGATGACGTCAATATCCACGCAAATTTTGGTCCAACAAGATTCAACTTTTTTTCTGCTATATCTATAATAGTTTGAGCATCGTTACTTCTGAAAAAGAAATTGAAAATTGCAACAATGTCTACGTCCCCAAAATTGTAACATTTTGTGAAAGTATTTTTTCTGTTGTATTTTGTTAATGTTAAACTAATATGTACTGTTTGGGGCCTTTGTGCATCGGAAATACATCAGGCTTTACACCAAATTTTATTATTACATATTAAATCATGTTTTATGCATTAAACTTACATCAAGATATCTGAACCACAGGACGTTTTGTTTGTGAACTGTACGTGTAATATTAGCCACAGTAAACATTAAACAAGATGGTCAAGGTGGCCCTATATCGCTCACCTGGCTACCATTGGCTACTGTCGCCAAACTTCACCACTTGTTGCTTCAGCGGCTGCTTGGAGTTATATTTGAAGTTGGAATAGAATTTGGGAAGGAGTAAAAATGAACATATCAAGTTTGGGCAAAACACTGCCCAGTATTGCTGCTATAATCAAAGTTTGCCGAGAACCAATTTTTGAAGAAACAATGAAAGTTACGTTCTTTTGCTTCAATTTATTTCTCATTCATTCATAACATTTATTCAAAACTGTTCCGAATAATTCATAAAAGTATTAGAATATTCTTCAGAAAGTTATCACGGAAAATAAATTATTTTAATTAAATTACTTCCAATGAGATATACTGCCAACTTTTACTAATGTTGAGAATAACCTTTCGCAGGCCCCTCTCACAAAATGAATGTAAAAACAGAGTATTACTCAAATTCTAACAATATCACAGTATACAGAAAGATTTGCTAAAAATAGGCATGATGTACAGAATTCTTATAGAACGAAATAGCCAAAGGATTTCCCATCACAATCTAAAAATACATGAACTTAGAATACCTATTCTTAGAGATTACACTTAGCCTAATGCCAGTATGTACAAATAATCTTCCATAAGTCCAGAAACATTTTTGTTTGAATCAAATGAACGATATTTAAACTATTGTCTATACATGACGAATTTGTCAAAACATTCAGTTTTCGGTTTCATCTAAATAAGTACAGATTCGGATTTTTTGTTTGGTCGAATTCTTTCAATTTTTAACACATCAATCACAGTGTATAATTCCTATCATACTGTTAATTGACCTCTTTTCGTCTGTGGAGATCCATTGCTGGACAGCATAACGGTAGGCTGGTTTAGGTGTAGTACGAAGGTACTGGTGAACGGCAGGACCAAGAGCATGACGCGACCTATATATTACGACATGAGAGGAAGTTTTTTATTTGTTAAAAAACCTACTCATCTTTATGGTGGAAAAATAAAATCAATCAAAACATCTTCAGTATATTTTTGTCGGTTTCAACACGCACTTTTTTGGTCGTCAGGCAAAAGGCTCATCTAGCAGAAATCATCCAAGCTTTTAAGAGAGTACATGTATTTAAAATGAAATGAACTCTTCATAGTGAAACACAAACAGTGCAATATCACGAACTGTACATGTATATAACATCATTTTGATGAAGTTCTCTTCTCTATGACACGATTGTATCACCCGTTGCTGTCTTCGGCCTATCTGACTATTCTATATTGTCAACAGACTACCAAATCTTATTACCTTATCCATCTACGAACCGTCTCATAAGACACCTTATCTGACCCATAAACACGAGTTATTTCGGCAAAAATCTTTTTCAAAGAACAACCAAGCTTAATACGAACTTTTTTTTTGGCCCGAAACTCCTCATTTTTACACACCGCCCTGGAGGCGGCGTGTATATTGGAATGCAGTAAGTAAAATTTCCATGGGGTGACGTGAAGCGGTCTTTTGATTTGAGATCGCGAACCAGTCTAAATTTTACGGAAATAGCCGATTTTAAACGAATGACTACGATGTTATTTTTAGTATGGACGCTGGACGACAACGATTTAAAACGAATGGCTACGAAATTATTTTTAGTAAGGACGGTAGTTTAAAGCGTTGGTTCAAATAAAGTATTTTTTTCGAAATAATTTTTCTTTCGTACAAGAATAATATAAATTGAAGCAAATTTATATGTTAGAATTCTAGACTTAGGAAAATTAAAAAAAAAAATTATTTCAATGAATTGACTTTTAAGCTATTTTTAGTAACGACTCTGTAACGACAGTGTAATTGACCAATCAAACATGTAGTTTCAAGCGTGGGTATGAATAATTAAATTTTTTTCCGAAATAAATTTTTCCGAAGTTTGCTATTTGAAAAGCCTTCTATGTTACATCAATAAGCCATAAGAATATATAAAGTGATGTTTATATCGGGGAGCAACAAAGCTCTATCTGCTTCTCTGTTTTGGACTTGGAACTTTTTCGATTACTTCCCTTGATATGGAGAATTTTGTTCGTTAAGATTTTAAAAACATACCTTTATCGGTATGAAATTCCACTCCCTTAATCAAAAAAGCATAATGTGACAGCAGCCAATTTCCATACAGCGGAAACAATGCCTATAGCAACAACAACAATACTTTATTCGGCATCAAATATTACATAACAGTATAGCCGACAAAATACATATATTAAACATACGTGATGTACTAAGTGTTCATTTCATAGATTTTAAACAATGCATATAATACAGCAAAGTGTGTTTACAGAGAAATGTTCAAGAACTCAATATCAACGTGAAATAATACATAAATGGCTTACTATAGATATTTCGGTAAGTTATTAAGTGTTTTTGCATTTTTTGAAGATAGCAACAATTGTAACTTTTGTAATGTTGGCAAAAAGGCAAAGGCAAAAATAAGACTTAAAATACTGTCTACGTAATGTATAATACTTCGGACAGACGAGCAAAACGTGAAATTCATTTTCTATTAAATTCATATTACAGTGTCTACATGTTCTTTATTCCCTAGGTGTATTCGTGTGCCTGCCTTTTTCAATTTCCAAATTGTGAGACGATAGTCTAAATTTTGTCAATGCAATTCTATATTTATTTATATTTACATGTTTTAAATATTCTTCAAATTCGAATTCATGCGTATATAGGCTATATGTTTCGAGTCTACTGGAATTGTTTATATTGGCATACCATCCTTGTTTATATACATGTATATCTAATATTCTAGTTTTAATTATATTAAAGTTAATTAAATTATTCACATAATCCTGATTAATCCATAAGTTTGACACTCCAATCTCATTTAAAATAGTTTTAACTTGAAAAGCCCAATAATTTCCGTTATATGATATATTATTAGTAGCATCTTGTTTAAATATATATATCACGTGACCTGTGTGGAGAAAGACATGGATTTTACGTCTGTTAAATTTTTGGATATTTAACTAATATAAAA
>JAUMHA010389490.1:0-11913 GCA_032359765.1 Saxidomus gigantea
CATATTGAACGAAAACATTGTGAAAATGAATAAAAAAGAGAAGATATTAGGTATTTTCCAGCTTACATGTCAGGACGGTCATGTATAATACATCTGTCGTCAGTAGTACCCATCTGCGTTCGAAGTAGATCTAGTCGAATACCCGGGGTGATGACTTCACAACAAAATTCAACAATCAAACTTGCCAATAAATTACACAGCAGCAAACAAAAACAGTTGATAATGATCCAGTGTAGCTGGGGACAGCTTGAAAAAGAATGACATCACAATTTCATAGGATTATTTCCTAGGGTACAACGACCCGGAAGCACTTGTTGACTGGTGCGACACCATTTAGGAAAGTGACGTCATAATGTTTATACGTTACGACATAAGTGATTCACGAGAGTCGTCTGGCATAGGAGTGGTGCCAGACCGGTTTTTACGGGATGGGCGAAATAGCAGGAAATGCCTATCCGATATGCAAGCAAGCACATTCTCACCTCAAGCTTATGAAATTTTGATGTCATGATTTTAAAGCTGTTCCCAACTGAACTGGATCAATATATTTTGTATTTATTGCTGCTATGTAATTTATTCTGCATTTCTGGTTGTTGTAACAGTTATCTTTTCTGTGTTTTTTTCTGGAACATATCTCAATGGAAGGGATCAAAGAGAAATCCACCCCTGCAAGCGTTACAGTGTAGACCTACAGGTCATGAGTAACAGCAAAACAGTTTATTATTGAACATGTAACTTTTCACGTGTAGATTGACTGTGCTTATTATGAAGATCAGCAATGTTGACAGCTAATTGCTAGAATTTTGATGTGAAAGTCACTGGAAATGTGCAAAAGTGCGTGATTTTCTTTGATGGTGAAATTCGTATTGCATGGTAGTCAAACAGTTATGGCGTGTTGTAAAACGAGTTAAACGACACACCTGTACCTTTTTGTATGTCTATTGGAAGATACAAAATGCTATCAGTCGCACAAGTTGCATAATAAATGACTCTTTTTCTGTTGGAGTCCATGTCGATGGTAATTATCCTTCAAATGTGTCACATGCTTTACGTTTTATTCAACTTCACCCTCGACACAACAACATATATAAACTTAAAATACACTAAATTTATAAATTTTGAAACCATAAGTGATAGAATGTTTCTGTTCAATCAGTAGTACAAAACAAATTGACTGCTTTAAAAAATCATCCAGTGGGTTATGCTGCATGGGTAGCATAGAGAGCCATGCTGACCATATAAGTTCACATGAGAACCAAAACGAGTTTAGAATTCCAACCATTTTTGTAGCACGAAGCAGATTCTTTTCCATTTGGTAAGTGTTGATGGGAATGGAGCCCGTAAGAAAAGTTGATGGAGAAAGAATAATTCATTCTAATATGAAATGAAGATTAAAATTGAATATACTGTTACAACCATACATGCAGACAAACGGACGAACGGAAGGCCAGAGAGTTAGTCACAATAGCAAATGTGTTACATTTGAGGTTTCGAGCTCTTTACTGAGGTCATTCAACAAAAAGACAACATTTCCACCTTGTATTTGTAGATATTTTAATCACATTATTTTTATTGAACATTTCTAGCACGGAACTTTACTTAAAATATGGAAAAGTCAAATATTCCCATATTGACACTACCACAGCATCATGTCCTGGAAATAATACCTATCCTATATTTGGATGTGGTTTGTTCTCACAATGCTTCAGTATATAGATATGTAAATAACTTAACATCTAGTTCGGTATAGTATGATATACAGTCACTCAGTCAGAATTGTATCTTTATAAAAGCTGCTCGCTCTCAGATTTTGGCAAAAAAATAAAGTTCTTCAAACTGTATGTAAATACATTTGTAACGTATTTTAGAACCTATAATCATATAAAAAGGCTCCAGTATAAATTCCTGCCACGTATATTTCTAAATAAAAAAAAAATACGCTACCAAATTCAAAAGCGTTGCAAGCGCTTTTGAAATTTCAGTGTAGTGTAGCGGTGCCGTGTTACCGACATTTTTAATCGATTTCTCTAAATTCCTACCTAGACTTTTGCTTATATTTTGATTCTAGCCTTTGCTTTTAGTTTATGTATAATTATGTCAATTTTCTATAAAAAAAAAAAACTTTTTTCAACGGTAACTGAGAGCGAACTTCATGTATATTAGACCACTAGCATTGTTTTATATGACATGTCTTAATTTACGTACAAAACAGTCATTTCTAATTACGTATAGCTGCCGCAAAAATAGCGAATACTTGAGTTATTCAATTGAAGTTACCTTATCGAAGTCGCCTATAATTTATTGTCAAGTTCTTAAAATAGATATAAGATATATGCTTTTATAGATATATTAAAGCGCTCGTAGGATAGAAGCTTTGATTATTGACTATGTGAATTAAAGAACTCGCCACTTTATTGAGTATTGCCATCAGGGGCATAACACAGTAATAAATGATAAATGCATTGTATGACATAGATTAAGAAAACATTACAGTAATGTTATTCACAATGTAAAGTTGAACACATTGAGTTTTGTTTGTCACATTCTTTAGTTTGTCGCGAGTAACTCCAAAAGCATTTGACCTAGTGCCACGAAACATTAAAATAATGTTAATAAGGATACGAAATTGTGCACCTGTGTTTTGTTTGTGGCTGCACCAGATGGGATTAGCACATTTTTAGTTACCACAAAATTGCCTGTAAAGTCCTTGTCTGTGACTGACAAGAAACTTTAACAGAATATGAGTTTCTGTCATGAGCACGCGGTTCAGAACGAACTATTTTGAGAGAAACTGTTTTGTTTTAACGGGGCGAAGCTTGGCCGATTTCCCGGAAAACAATTACCTGAGATGACGGATATTTCCATCTGAACTCAAGGTCTCATGATAAACCTTTTTCTTGTATAACGTCTTGACAGGAAGAATGAAAATACTTTCATAGAAACACCCATATATTACACAATATGCGACGGAATTATTGGATGTGTCCTTGTTATGCCCCCTTCGGAGAAGAGGGTTATATTGGTTTGCAGATGTCGGTCGGTCGGCATGTCCGTCCGTTCGTCTACCAACTGGTTTCCAGATCATAACTCAAGAACGCTTGGGCCTATGATCTTGAAACTTGATGTGGAGGTTGGCCATGACCAGCAGATGACCCCTGTTGTTTTTGAGGTCAGTATGTCAAAGGTCAAGGTCACAGTGATCCGGAATAGTGAAACGTTTTCCCAATGATAACTTGAAAATGCTTGTGCCTAGCATATGCAAACTTGATGTGAAGAATTGTCATGACCAGCAGATGACCCCTATTGATAGGTCAGTAGGTTTTACTCCAAAGTCACGGTGACCCGGAATTGTAGAAGGTTTTCCGGACGATAACTCGAAAGCGCTTGGGCCTGGCATCTTGAAACTTGATGTGGAAGTTGGTCATCACCGGTAGAGGACACCTAATGATTTTGAGATCCGGAATTGTGTAGAATGGTTTCCGCTCAATAACTTTAGTAAAGAGTAACCAATTGCAATGAAATTTGATTTGTACAGTAGTTAGTTTGCGGGGAGAGGAAGCTTGGGGTCGCACTTGAGGTCACACGGATCAAGGTCAAGTCACTGTTACTAAAAATAGAAAAATGGTTTCTGCTTAATAACATGAGTTAACATTAGTTTTTGAAATTCTTTTAGTATAAAATTGTTTAAAGCAAAAAAAAAGTTTTTAGGTCAAGGTCACTGTTACTAAAAATAGTGTATATTCAATTATTCAATGTTTTTAGTTTTAAACTGTTTTAAGCAAAAACAAATTTTTAAGAGGTCAAGGTCACTTATTAAAAATAGTCAGTGTTTTTTTCGATTTTTGAAAAAAATCTTTGAATTGTTTTAAGCAAATGTCACTGCCAAAGAACACACCTGAAACAGTCAAGGTGTCTTTTTTCACTAAAGTCTGACCACAGAATACCAATATGTGTCGAACCCATGTGAGTGTGCTGTAATTATTTATTGATCAACGAATAGTCGCAGAAAATATATTGTCAAGATCAAATTCGCTGGAAAAGAGTGTACATGTATTTGAAAGTATCTGCCATCTTCATGCGAGGAAATTCTTAATGTAGTGAACATGCGAAGAACAGCTTGATCACTCTTTTCCTTAAATATATAAAAGGTTTAAAACTTAGACTGCCGACAAAGAGACACTAACTTTGCTGATCTGCATCGTCTAGATGAAAACGAAAAGGATGTCGAAGATAACAGAAACACGCAATTATATGTAACCCTACTTTGTATATCAAAATATCACACAGCTGTTTTGAGCAGAATATTTACAGTATTCTGTCTCTATACTGAACTCTTAAATCAAAGTATCTCGGGTAAAAACAAACACACTCATATGATATTAAAGTACTACCCAGTTAAATTACACTATTTACATTTGAACAAGCACATGCAGTCTATATTTTACTGTTGTTGCTAAAAACAAAATAACAAATAAGGAACACACGTCCTCCGTTTTTAGAGCCAAGACAATTTAAGGGCATTTTCTTCTCTCTCTCTCTCTCTTTTAAGAATAATATATTTATCAGATTTACTGGTACGATACAAATTGTTAATATATTAAAAATGTTATACATTTTGTTATATTGTAGTTTGTAGTACCATAGTTATATCAAGTTAATCCGTATCTCCAATAAAAACCACGGTTTTGTATTGACAAGAACAAGACAATGCAAGTAATTAAAACACTAATTGTGTTTGGATTATGGATTTTGTTCTTGTTCAGTTTTTCTATTAAAATCTTATAAATCTTAATTCAAATGCAAAAACAGATTAATAAGTTCATCTTCATACATCATACATTTTTAAAATTAATATGTTCTTCACAATAATAGACCACAATGACAGGAACTAAAATTCCTCACGAGGAAGCTATGTTGCTTATGCTTTTTCAAGAAAAAAATACATGTATTTTAATACTCCAAGTTTGGAGTTGTGATCTCGTTAAAACGAATGGTCAACTCTTCAAATGGCCACTGTGTACTTAACCTCTGAAGAAGATGATGACGTGAGGTTTATTCTACTTGAACAACATGCCTCATGAACATAGCTTTAACAAATGCCAGATCATCGTAGGGTACATATTATTAGACGAATAGAATAGTTTATTCTGGTCTACTAATAGACTATTAATAAACATGTAAACGATTACGTCATTTAAACGAATTCAGTCCGGGCAATCTGATTTCAAGTTTGGTTGTATAAATTATTGGTCAACAAATAATCTGAGTATATAGTTAACTGTAATCAAGTTTCCAAAAAATAATTTACAAACAGTTGTCTAAAAATGGCTACATTAGTCGACACATTTTTGTCTTTGTCGTATTCTTTGATTTCCTTTCTTTGTTTTTGTCTTCTGTTAAAGCTGGAGACAGATGTTTTCTCACAGTAAACCCATCTTTGTTGTCATTTTCAAAGGCGTTTGTGGCTGTTTCGTTTTTCATTTTACTCGTTTCCTTGTTTAATTCTGGTTTGCCCCCGACATCACCATCACTTACTTTTAAAGATGACATATCATTAGTGTTTACATCATCCGTATTTGATACGGCCTCTGTGGTTGATCTATTTGTGTCATCCTCGTCTGTTTCTATACCCGCATTATCTCTTTTTCCGATTTTCTCTGACATCCACATTGAATTGTCAGAACATTCCGGCATTGTGTCTTCAAAACTTACCTCGTCTTTGATTTCATCTACTTCTGTTTGTACTATAAAAATATATATAACCCGTATGTCAATCGACAGCTATTGTAGAAATTTACAAATGTTACGCAAAGTGTGTTACCCTTGTCACAAACTTGTGCATACTGCTAAGTTTAGGAACATTAAGTGACTAAATTGTATCTTATATCTAGAGAACTTGAAGAAAAGTGAAGCAAAAATGATGTTTTTATATGCTGTAACATAATTTTAAAAGTATTTCTTACCAAGTTTTCTTAATTCTTTGAGCTCTTGCTCTATGAAATCGAGTTCCTTTGTCAACACGGCTTTCTTTGTTATACGCTCTTCCATTTTGCTCTCAAGTATCAAATCAAATTTTCTCTTCTTCATGAGTTTTTCTTGCTTTTCTTTAAAATAGAATACAAACATTCAACACTCGATCATATTAAAGCAGCACTCTCCTTGCATATAATGTTTATGATTACAGTGAGTCTTCAGATTTACTTTTATGATGTACAGAGAAGATAAGATTATTTAGAAAATTAGAAATCTGATTGATCATCTTACTTATAGTTTATATTAATTTGTTTTAGGTCGATTGTGAAACCAGTTATACAACTTATATCAATCATTCTCGACAACTTATTCCTGATGGTGTCCAACACCGTGCGGGTATGAGAAAAGAGAAACCAGTTTCCCTTTTAAAGCTGAGCGTCAAGCAAGGGAGCTACTGGTACCATATAACGCGACCAGGGAGCGAACCCACGACCCCCTCCTCCCCCCGCACTCGAAGCGGGCGCTCTACCCCTAGGCTATCGAGGCGATCATGTTACTTGAAAATATAACGTAATTTCATTGGTCCAACCTTGTACAATTGTATGAGCTACCCATAGAAGTCTATGAACTGTTATGTTCAGTTTGGATACACATATTAATCTTTTCTCATTACAAGGTGAAAGGTGATACATTCAAATACATTGTAACATAGAAAGGTAATACATTCAAATACATTGTAACATAGAAAGGTAATACATTCAAATACATTTTAACATAGAAACTTTTGAGTATCCTGCTCCCCGAAGTAGACGTGTAAAGTGAGGACAATTCAGATGATTATATTCGAAAATTTTAGAGAGACATGATAAAGAGAGATAACAAAAAACTAAGGGATGTAATTCATAACCATACTGAGACATGCTGCAAGAAAAAAACAAAGGGTCATAACTCTGAAAAATAATCGAACATGAACAAGTGGATACTAGTCTTCGTACTGAACATTCACATGACGTTTCGGCCCGCTAGTAGTTGCGGAGATATAGTCCGGAAACAAATTTCAATGCAGCAGTAATCAAAGAAAAATCCCGCCAGTAGTTTCTTACAAATAGCCCGGAAATAAATGCGGGACAGACGCACGGACAGACGGACGGACAAAGTGGCGATTATATGCTCTCCCCTTCGGGAAGCATAAAACATTTTAATACCATCGTCATCATTTTTGCTTGTCGTCAGCAAGTAGTTGAGGACGGTCTCTGGTGAATCGTAAGACTCTCTTGGTCTTGCAGTGATGGATAAAGCATATTCCCCTTCTGTTTTTACACCAGCAACAACAGTAAGTTTTCCCTTAACAGCATCGACGTGAGTCTCAGTAAATCCTTCTCCTTTACAATAAATCCCCAAGGATCATCAAAAATTATAATGTTTAATCCATGTGTACAAATCAATCAATAGGTCATTTAGTTTTTCTATAAATAAATCAATTCAAACACATAATCGAACAATGTTTTACTTATTCATACACATGTATAAATTGTAATTGAATGATACCGGTAATTATGAATTTATTTATTTATTTATGTCTCTTCCATGCACACCATTCAGCATATAAATCATGCTAAAATACATTTTATCTATTAAATTTTACATAGCCATTCATATAATATAATATTATAAGAATTATTAGAGACTATTAATCAACCAATCACAGACTATCATATCACAGTAAAAGCTTTTTGTGTTCTACTAGTGTAATACATGACAATAGTTAACTTAAATATGCCAAAACTATCAGCAACAAATATGTAGCAGAAAGTTGTATCCTACTGTCCACAATAAAGTGCTATGAATTGCTCTTACCGTTATCAGCACCAACAAGTTTTGAACCATAGTTATATGCATCAATTTGGTCATCTTCAATTTGAAACGTTAGTACTGAAGGGACCTGAGCATCATCCGCCTCTACATTTACATTCACAGATGGGTTTGTCTTGCTTGGGTTCTTTAACCCAGCTTCCTTGGCCGCATGACCATATCCGAAACCAACAATCCCGGCATCGATTGGGAGCTTTCGGCAGTTTGGGTCAGCTTCCTCACATTCTATGATGACGTCGAAGCATTGGTTACTATTTCATACATTGTCCAAATCTTTAGCCTCGACTTCAAATACATAGCGTCCAGAAACAGGACATCTTATGTTGAACGAGATGGTGTCAATGCCAGGCGCGTACCTCACTAATAATGGGAGATCGTCCTTCTCTATTCCTGAAATATCTCCAGTGCCTTCTACGAAGGACAGTATGTATGAAAAGCATTTTGAGCGCAGGATATTAGGATGCGCCCTTAATGATATCGTACATCGTCCATTTTGAGAATAGAGCAACGACGAGCTTTCACTGAGGAATTTGAGATCCATACTATGGTATTCAAGATATGTAAATGGCATTAAATTGAACTGCTCTATTGTGTGTGGACCTTTAGATTCATCCAGGAGTAGCCATTCTGTGTCGTTTGGAAAGTTGTAGCACATGAAGATTTTCGGATTTGTACAGAACCAAAAGTCGTTAAAGTTAATGCTTGTGACTCCAGCATTTTCTTTTGGTTTATCGAAGACAGCTTCACCTTCGCTTTCAAGTACAATTCTTCCCTCTGTTTCTCTGTAAGATGTGCATGTCAATATTCCAAGGAGATCGACCAAGTGCCAACGGTCATTGGACATAAAAGCACACCATTTCTGTGTGTATGTTTCGTGGCGATAAGTTGTAAAGTCCTTCATTTCTCCATGTATGATCTCGCATGGAATATCTAGCAGTCTACAAATACATTTGAATACATAGCTACAAGTACTTTACTTCAAACTAATTTAGTTCTTTGTTTATTCTATGTTTATGAAATATAAACATATATATACAATTAGGTAAATTTCCTACAGCTAACTGATGTAATGCCTATGTTTATTATGTATTATATCGAAACCAATTTATTGTCAGATGTACAACTGCGAGTACTATTTTAACTATTACTATAATTTTCGAAATAAACATTTTTTCGTGTTTCAAATAAAAGTATTTTAAACACAAGTTTGAGCGTGATATGTACATGGAACAATATTATGTCGTATCTGTGTCAGGATTTCAAGTATCGGCCCATAATTTTGTAGAAACCGAAACTATACAGTAAAATATTTCGAGACCAACGTTTTCAACCGAAATCGAAGCAAATTATCAGTTCTTAGTTATTTCTCCTTAGTACAGAAATATAATGGGACATATTTCAGGCCATTGACCAGCTATTCATTCCTCCAACTGTTGAATTCTCAATCAAAAACTGTGTTAAAGAGCTTACAAAATGATAGCTATTTTACAAATAAGAAAAAAACACTTCACAATGACGACAACAGTTTAAAGAATTTCTATCATAATTCGTGTATTTTAAATCTGTATTTCTACTGTAACATAAATTTTTCTGTCTTAAACACCTCTTCAGAAATACATTGTTATAAGTTTACTTAACAGCGTCTTCTCAAACTTCTGTGTTTGTTATAATTAAAATTATAAAGGGTGATTACAATCGTATTGGTAATAGTATAAAATCGGGCAATCACGGTCATGTTCTCCTTTGTTCGTTGTCATTATTTTGTTTATTACCACACTGTCCATACACAAAAAAGTAGATAAGTTACACCAATCAAATTACAGCAGAATAAAGGCAAACCATTTAGAATCAGGAAGTAATAGGCTCATATTTAATTTTGATAATGACCTTAATTAGTATATGAAAATATCAAATTAGATAACCGCTACCGATCGATAAGCAGTTCAGTGTTAATGCGAATACATACACAATAATTAACTGTTCTAAATTGATATATTTTTCAATTTGATAGATATTAAGCCGAAAAAATAAAATTAGAGGCTACAATTTAATCCACGTTTGATCATAACTGAAATGTATATTTCAAAAGTAAGATACTGCCTGGCAAACATAGATAGCCAAACTTGCATGATAGATAAAACGGTTTTAAAAATCAAAATATAAAAGCGTAAACCATAATATCGACATGCAAGTTTATTGATTTAATGAATTGACGAAAGGTAGCATTAGCATTAAAATGACGCTGATACCTGCACATGTCGCTAAAAGTAACAACATCGTCTTGAAACAATATAAGGAAAGCGACATCTACCGATAGTACATCCACATAACCATCACCTTGCAGTATGTACATAAGGTAAACGATGGATCTTGCTAGATATATGTTCTTGTTTTCGTCGTCAACAGTGACAGCATTTTTGATGCAATCGATCAGGTCATCTAGGCTGCTAATTTTGGTAAAGTCTATCTATAAAAAAGACATTTTTCTTGATGTTTTACGCCCGTTTGAACAGTATTTCAATTCTGTACTTTCTCTTATCATTAACTTTGCGCTCCGATCATTAATAAGAAACTGCCAACTTCCTGACTGGCCTATTTAGTGTTTTCTAATCAACGACTTTAACCTCAAAAGAAAAATAAGCATGAAGCCGACAGGCTGAAATCGGTATCGTCATGTTAGATACCATTACTGTGTTCAGTAGAATATTTTATCTTGTGTTTAAAAATAGCCAGTCGGCAACGGCTGGAGTACAGACAAATTTTCCGGTATAAATGTTTAGAAACATCAGTAATATAAACCATGATCAGTTGTTACGATGTTGTTCAGAAACAAAATATATAAATGCTTACTTATATGTCTTAAAGCTGTAGATATTCAGTCTTATTTCGCATAACTTTGCAGTTCTAAGTCAAAAGCAGTCTTTTTACCGTATTCGATTAACTACACATAATAACTAGTTTTCTGTACATCTATATATAAAAGGTTTTATGCCTTTGTCTGTTTCATTACAAATGTATAAAACATCTGAAATATCTTAAATATTTATTCATTTGTTGAATTTTTGGAGTCTTCACTCTTTTTTCCGACTGAATACATTCTTTTCAATGATTGCACTTTTTTCAATATTTTGTCTAACAAAAGTACACTTTTTCTAAATCAATTTCATGACATTTATTACTCCTTGGATTTAATGTTAAAATAAAGGCTCACCTGAAGTAACTGCCTGTCTAAGTTGTAAAAAGAAATTCTGCTTTCGTCATAAGAATGAATTTTCGAAATCTCGGAGATTGTTTCCATCCCTTTTTTTAAGTGTTTTCTATGCCGTCCCTGTACTACAAGTTTAATAAAATTTATATTGAATGTTTTTAAGTTTAAACAAAGGTGTAATGACCATTCCTTTCCGTAATCTAATAATTACTGAGCCGTAATAAAAATAGAACTGAAGAAAACCTGAATGTCCCGTTCAAGTTAAATCGTACACAAACAGGAAGTTCAAAAACAAGTAAGATAGTACAAAATTAGTCCGTAGAAGTCCAAAAAATAAGAAAAACACAGGCTTGTAATGATTCTTCCTTTTTGTGAATCAATAATTACTGAGCCACTGAAGTAAAACATGAATACCGTAAATAAACAGAGAACAGATTTCTACGGATGTAATTGCTGTGTTTCATTTCTTGTGGTTAAAAAGTAGTTCGGTGAAAACAGTGAAAATGAAAATGGTAATCCACAGTTTCAAAACTGCGATGGTCACTTTTATCTAACCGAGAAAACTCTGTAATTCACTGAAAAACATAAAACAAAAAAGCTGTTTTTATAATAATGAACCATAAATAATATCTTTATCTATTTGAATTGCATCAACCTCATTATCCCGCTTTGTCCTAGCTGCACATGTCACGAAAAGTATCAACAGGTTTTTGGAACATTATTCTGAGGACATCTACCGGTAGTTCATCCCCATGGTCACAATCTTGCAGTAGATTTATGCACATACAGGGTGATCATTAATATATGATAGGATAAGAAATCACAGTAAATTTGTTAAATTTTGCACTAGAGGTCTCATT
>JAUMHA010389512.1:0-11912 GCA_032359765.1 Saxidomus gigantea
TTTGGCTCCTTCGGGGATTGAACTCAGGACCTCTTGATCTCAAAGCAGACGCTCTAACCACTGCACCACAGTACAAAATAGGTACTGCTATAAAATCCAAAGTATTCCAAATGATCCTTAAACAGGAAGTACTCATTATACATCCACTACCTTAATGCATTATTCCTTATGTTATTTTAACTCTTATTCATTGTTGTTGTTGATATTGTATATTTGAGGTCACTGGAATGAAATGCCAGATGTTCGACAGTACCAGTACAGTTCAGACTGTTTACACTGCAATGCCTGCAGTAGTCTGTCCATGGAGTAATGTTAACTTGTAGCACATCATAGACTGTTAGCGGTGCACTGCAGTAGCCATCGTCTATTTACGAAGTAAAGTTGCAATGTTGAACTGTAGCATTACCGACTATATTATGCCAGTGCAAAATTGTGTTAAATCAACTTAAATGACAGTAGAACAGAGAGTAAATTATGCTGAAATGGAACTTGAGTTGTGTTGTGACACTGTTTTAAATCTATAAGGGTTATTAGAATCCACCTGCTTTTATAGTTATATCTAAGTCTCATTCAACTCTAACAGCGCAGCCGTTACAGTTTTTAAACACTTGTGCACATACTATTTAGTAATTTTGATATTTGCGGCTAAATAATACATTCATAACAGTCGCAATTTTTTTTCCATAATTTATCATATACTTACTACTGTATGATGACTACTGCATATATCTATAGGAAAACAATGTTCTGTATTTCTAATTTGCACTGTGTATAGGGGCAGAGCTTAACTGTGATATATCTGTTATCAAACATATGATTTATCTACTACAATAGAGATTGTACTGCTTTTGACAAAATGGTCATGATGCTGCACTTTTTGTAGATCAAGGTCAAATTATGCCCTTTTTTGTACTTTGTTTTTATTTTTTTCACAAAATAATAATGTTAAAAAATTATTGTTGGCTTAAACTGCCATTTCTTAAGATATCTTCATCAAACTTTCATATTGCATTGCTTATGAATAAAATCATGATGATATCAAATTTTGTAGGTCAAAGTAATTTTTGACAGAGTTACGCCCCTTTTTGTACTTAGATTTTGGAGATAACCTTGCCATTTCTTAGGTTTTTTTTATTAAAGTTTTAAATTGTATTGTTTATGACAGAAAGGTCATGATGCTGCCAAATTATGTAGGTCAAGGTCACATTTGACAGAGTTATGCCTCTTATCATACTTAGATTTTATCACAAAATTATTGGTTATTCTGACAAAGTGTAAGAGGGCAACACAAGTTCTCACTGAACACCCATCTAGACATAAATAGGTTTTTTTTAGTTCACCTGAGCACGAAGTGCTCAAAGGTGAGTTATTGTGATCAACTGGTGTCGGTCATCTAGTATCTGTCTGTCCACACTTTACCTTGTGTATGAAATTAATAGAGGCTGCATTTTTCACTTGATATTCATGAAACTTGATCAGTATGATTGCCTTTATAAAATCTAGGTCAAGCTTAAATATTTGTTATCTGGGGTCATAAGATAGGTCACAGGGTCAGATCATAGAAAAACCTTATGTATGCAATAGAGTTGCATTTTTCATTGGATTTTCATGAAACTTGGTCAATATTATTTCCTTGAAATCTAGGTCGACTTTGAATATGGGTCATCTAGGGTCAAAAACTATGTCACAGGGTAAAATTGTAAAAAAACATTGTTTATGTAAAAGAGGTTGAATTTTTCATTGGATTTTCACGAAATAGTCAATCAGTAGTTCATTGAGTGGATGTTCAGTCACACCTGGTGACTGATAGTCAATCAGCAGTTCATTAAGGGGATGTTCAGTCACACTTGATGACTGATAATCAATCAGTAGTTCATTAAGGGGATGTTCAGTCATAATTGATGGCTGATAGTCAATTAGTAGTTCATGAAGGGGATGTTCAGTCACACCTGATGACTGATAGTCAATCAGCAAGTCATTAAAGGGATCTTCAGTCACACTTGATGACTGATAGTCAATCAGTAAGTCATTAAGGGGATGTTCAGTCATTATTGATGACTGATAGTCAATCAGCAGTTCATTAAGGTGTAGTTCAGTCATAATTGATGACTAATATTGACATTTGTGCCAAGTTATTCGAAAATCCTTCAATGCATGACAAAGTTACAGCCAGGAACGGAAAAATGTCAGTGTGGTCGCACAGACGGACGGACGGACGGACAGACAGACAGAAGGGGCATAAAAATGATACACTGAACTTTTGCTGTCTTAAAAGTTTCATAATAACAACATACGCTTAGTATTTGTTTAGATTTTTACGCCTTTTGTAAGGACTATCCTTTGGTAAAAAAAATCACTTGAAACTTTTGTGATAATAAGCTTTCATGTACACAAAACTTTCATAAGTGTGAAATTTATGGTTTATGCAGTCACCGTCGATTGAATGCTTCTGTATAGAATTCTAAACACCCTGTGATGTTGAACGTAGTCACAAAATGTAAATTGGCAAATAAAAAATTAATAGTAGCGTACAACTAAATTTTGATTAAACAATTTTGAACCGTACAAAATATTTGACCTTTAGTTTATTACATATTGGTCTGTTTATGCATCCATTTGTCCATCAAGATGACCTGCAATATGAGTTGACATTTTGTTGCAATTGTCTGCCCTATGTTCAATATTTTAATACACTACCCTTTGTGATTTGTTACATCAAATAAATTGTGCAATGGTTTAATAACATGCATATGTAGTAGTTAAATAAAAAGGTTTAATTATCACTTCTAGCACATTGTACCCTTAAATCATTAAAATGAGGTTAACTTATTAGTGATTTTAACTTGTTAGTGATTTTGACAGTACTGTTGCAACCATATATAAAATTAGGCGGTTTTTGCTTTGAAAAAATTTCATCAGCTCAATACAAGGGTTCAGTCCAAAAATGTTTGATGCAGTTAAAAACTGTGTACATGTTTAAGTCACAAAATTAATGTAAATTTTATAAGTTTACACTTTGCTGTACTTTTATATGTTAATTCTTATTTGTATTCTTGAAAATGATTCCTTTGTAGTTTGAAATAAATATATAAAACATTTGGCAATTGTTCTCTCTTTACACAAGCTGTATCATCTTAACTGGTTTGTCATAAAACAGTCCAACAACTACGCAACTAAAGATGTTTGAGATAAATCCGGACTTAAACCTAATTCCTAAATTTTGAAAAACTTGAGAACCATGCCCATTGCAATGTCACAAGCTATGGTTCTGTGTCCGTCTTGTCATCTAAATTTACCATATGAGATGTCATATGACAAACATTAACAAGTGATAAAATAACAATTGCTAGTATAATTGTAGTGGAACCCAGGGACTTTAACCATACAAAATGAGCCATGAAACTGCACGGTCCAAAAGGCAATTGATTTATATAGGCACTTGGCAGGCTACTTTTAAATTCACTATCAAAAGTGTTTGCATTCATCAAACCATTTCTCAAGGTACCACAGCAGTCTCTTGCACTACAATAATCTGTTACCAATGTTTTGCGCCTGTTATTACAGGTTGTGAAAAATGTGTGTTAGCTGTGACTCGAGTCTATCATGGCCTTCAGCTCATAGAATCTGCACATTACCAATGAGGTTCCAAGCCACACAAACAAAATAATGAATCTAAGTGTGGAGATAAAGTATCAGAGGGTCATGAGTTCAATTCCCACCAGTGCCCAAAAATACAGAGATGAAATAAAGTAGCCTGCACTGGTAAAATTAAAATTCATGGTCTGAACATAGCTGACTTCCACCGATTTAATATGACTGTAATTTATCTGGAAGATTACCCAGATACACAAATCATCAAATGTATACCTAACGTTATATATATATATTTATAATTCATATCAGTAGACTACAAGTACAATTAAATACCATTAGTAAAGCGATAAGTTAGTTAGCTCATTTACTTTCTTTGATCAGTGACTGTGCCATTATTTCTGTCAAAAGCAGGCAATCCTGCCTTGAAAAGTTTCCTTCTGTTTCTTCTTTGCCTCCATGTTAGCGGCTGTCGGACTTGACATTCGTCTGCGTACCGTTTTCGGCTTCAGAATTTACGTCATTGGATCATGGATGACGAATACGGATTGACATGCATAACATGACAATGAAACGACGGTGTAAATTCACATCGTTTCAATCCATGTTGTGAACGCAATCCTTTCTTTCTTCATAGCTACTGCATAAAACAGCTTCCCCCATAAGAATGTCATCAATTCACGCACTTGAATCAACGATAAAATCAGAAATATTTTCATTTCATCGGAGGTATACCAATCTCATTAAAATCATATCCTAATAAACGCTCCTCTACTTAGGCAAAGCGAAGATACTGAGTCTGATTTTAATGAGATTGGAGGTAAATGCTCCTCGGAGCCGCCATGTTGCCGCGGTACATTTACAAACAATCTATCCGTTATTCGGCCAACATCAACCATAAACTCTACTCGCCGAACCATGAAGTCAATTGAAAATGCTTGAAATATCTTTTATTCAATTCTTAGACACATATTTGAGACTTGTATATTACGTACTGGATTCAATTTAGAATCAAAAGGACACAAACCAAGTATTCATTGTTTTTTTTCTGTCCACCGATTTCAACACAAGAAGAAAAAACAAAATATATAATTCGTAAAAACTTGTACATATTACACCGTCTACAACACAAACATAATGTTCATTAAATAATATCAAACGTTAAATTACAAGGTAAAAGGATAAAATACAAAGAATTGAATCGCAATAACAAATATAGAAATGCTGTTACATATGGAGGATGAACATGTAAATGTCATAGATAAAATATATGATGAAATTCCTATTCAGTTGAAATTTTTCTTAATCGTAGTGAAGAAACGATAGAAAGCAATAGTGTGATGAAAAATTGATAGAAACAGAGAATAACAGAAAAATAAGAGACATCAAAATAGATTATGTTAGAAGAGACGGACAAAAATGTATGCTGGGTTATGTATGTCTTGATAAATGTATTTTTTATTCTGAAAGAAGAATATATCATGAAAACAAATTCTTCGTGGTGCTTTCAGTTTTATTTTTAACATGCTTAAAATTGGTCATTTTGTATTACTAGTGTGTTGCTCAAGCCTATTTTGTATACTCATCCATTTCTTTGCTGGAATTCAATTTAAACATTTTAAATCGAAGGCAAGATTTGGATTTGAATGCGCCTCTAAAAATATACTCTAGTGTTTCCTCGGATGTATTAAAAAGAGGATGGAATATTGTCATGCAGTACAAAGTATCCAGGAAGATATAACGGGATGTGCAAAATTTCACGAAAACCCTTCTAGGGGTTAATAAGATATAGTTAAATGACTTTGACCTCAAGAGTTACCTTGACTTTTGGCATCATGATGAGTTGAACACACGAGCCAAGCTTAATGAAAAATTCTACCAGAGGTTGAGGAGATATAGTCTTATAACCTTTAGCCCTGATTTGTTACAATGATCTTGAGCAGGTAAAGTATGCGCAACACTTGTGAAAAGTAATATATGCATATAGAAGTTACAGCTCAGTCGCATAATACTAGGATATACACTTCTATTACAACTTTGAGCCGTAAGTATGACATTGACTTTAAAGGTAACCACATTGATGTTGTGCATGACACACTTTTGCTAAATTGAAAAAGAACTGTGAGAACTTATTTCAAAATTAGTTCATGCATGTAGATGTCATAGCCTAGAAACAAAGTACTAGTACATAACCCAACATAACAAGTTTTGAACAAAACGTGTGACCTTGACATTCAAGGTACTCCTCTCCCCAGATGCCATGTATGACAAAGTACTAGGGTATGGGCAAGAATTATATTAATTTATTTCGAAATCATTTTATGGATGTAGAAGTTACCACGCGGACACTTAGTATTACTATTAACCATGTTTTACAAATCTTGATCATTAAGTGTTACCTTGACCTTTAAGAAGTTACAAAATGGTTTGTTAAAATAGTTTGCGTTTTAAGTTTGCGATCAAAACTTCTCATATAAGTAGTTAATTTTAAATGTTTAAGTTAAATTAATCAATAAGAACTGTTTCTAATACACACATGATGACACAGAAAGACAAAAAGTACCAGGGGAATTAAAAGGAACATAAGGTATTCAAATGATTTGACAAAGGTTTTATCAGTACTCTATGTTTAAATTAAACTGATTCAAGTTTCACTAATTCGTTACAGTAGTTCCAGACAAAATTTAGATAAAGAAAATCAATCAAAGTGAAAAAGTAGATTACTTTTTGACCATGGACCAAAGAGTTTTTATACTTATACCTACTATACTACGAAAATTACCATTACCATCTATGTATCTTCTAAGTATCAACCAAATCCCTTGATTGGTTTTTGAGAAATACTCCGGTTAACTTATGCCTCTAGATAAGTAGAAAAGATGAGCTAACTCACATGTAAAGTGTATAACAGTTATTATAATAGCACAACTGCACATTGCCATCTATCGTTGTCCAAAGTTTCTTCAATCCCTTCCAGTAATTTCCGTGTTCTGCTGCAGACAAACTTTCATTGAAGGAGAGGTACAATAACATTAAGATAAAAAAAACCTGAAAATCCAATACACATACTGTTACTGGAGCGTATGTGGTTCGAAACCGCTGTTTCAGTTTAAGTTTGCTTAGAATACATTTTGTATGTAATAAGGCTACATATTCGTCCTAAACAGACGAAGGTCAACTAAATGCGTTCGGTTTAAACTAAAAAAACTTAACACTCAAAGTCAAAGTACAGTTAGCTTTACTTGTGTCCGCTATTCATAATAATTTGTCAACACAACATAAGAAACAACTGTAAATGGACAATATAACTTCCTCAATGAAAAGTGAACATTATTATCTTCGATATCTTACTTTATTTTATGTTTAATATTTTATCAACACAGGCGTATTACTATGATAGACTTTTATCATTTGTTAGGCGAACTTGGCTTTACACGAGCCAATTTAGAGAAAAGAGTGAACGTGTATGACAATGCAGCTGAAGGGGCAACATTAATATGCAGGCGGAATTGGAAAGAGGATTTGGAAATCGCCGTTTGTGGTAGTCGAGGAGAAGGGATGGGACAAGCCTTAGAAAGTGATTTGGATGTATTGTTTATCCAGCCCTCAGTGAAATGTTTTGAAAACTGTACACAGTCGGAAGACAGAAACTATCCTGTTACATTCACGCTGGATTTTGAAAATGTTCCGATAGGGTACACGATGCTACGACTTGACTCTATGAACATTCCAGAAGGTTCAAAGAAGCGTCTTTTTTTCAAGAGAGTGCGAGATGCCCTTGAAAAGCGAAACGGCGGTAACTATCTTGCAAATAAACATATATTGACCAGCGCATTATTTGAGTATCGCAAAGTCGAGCCGGACGAGGGATGGTTTAGGCAAAATATAGAATATGATGAAATAGCTGGACCATCGCGACCATTTAGATTCAAACTGCCATTTCTAAATCTGTATCTAGAGACGGACTTGGTGCAGGCATTCCCATGCTCATTTCCTTCCGTGCTTGAAAACTGGTGCAATCGGGAAAGAAAGTATGACTGGCCAGGTAGGTATCTGATTGAAAAAATTAAACATCTAGATGTTTTTGTCGTACCTGTTGGCACCAAGGGAAGTAAGGAAGAAGGATTACAATGGAGGATTTCCATGACACTGGCAGAGCGAGCTCTTATTCGTTCCTTTAATGACACACAGATTAAATTATACGCTGCTGTAAAAATGGTCGTTAAGGAAGAACTAAAACCAATATGTGATGATATTACTTCATATTTGGTAAAAAATATTGTTTTTTGGGTGTTTGAAGAAACGAGAGTCTGTGACACCAATAGAGAAAACTTCGACTGGTTGTTTCTAAAAATATTGAAACATTTAAAGAGTGGTATATGGCGAAATGATATTCGCTGTTACACATTTCCGTCTAGGAATCTTCTTGAAAATAAATTGACGGAGAGGCAAACTGCATCGTTAATACAACACTTAGATATTATGATTGACGAAGGAAAATTTACTTTATTGCGATGTCCGTTGATCTTAGTATATGCTGCACAGTCCGAAGATGGCAAAATAAAACAACTTTGGAAGGAATTAGTACACCAAGTTTGTATATCGATATATGCGCTTGATCCGGATGTCACGGAACAAATGGAGATGCTGTTATTTAGTGCGAAAAACGTTAAAGAAATAATAACTTGCTACTTTGAACTGATCCTTCCTAAAATTCGTGAAACAAACCCATTTGGATACTTTAACCTCATTGAAGCGATGAGTGATGAACAAATATTGTTTTTCTTATTCATGGGAACATCAAATTTGTAAGACTATATTTATTGGACTTATTTTTGGTTTCAAGTGAGCCATCTTTTATTCTTAAGATAAACCAGTTTTTTGCATTTAATCATGGATAAGCTTTCGTGTCACAGACCTGATTTGCTGAGAGCTAAAAGATAAAATTTAGCTATATATGAACTTTTCATACAACTTTCGTAAATAGTTTCCTTCAATAAATTATATTTAATAGGAATGAAACGCTTACAAGTGCATGGTTTCGTTAACAGTATCAATAAGGAAAAATGTACTAAGTTCAAGACACGCATATGCTTTAAGGGGACTTTTGTTTAAAAAATACTTCTTTAAACAGCAGTTAATATTAGTTAAATTTTCACGTCAATATTGTAATAAATGATTTTTAGTCCTATTGATAATTGTCAACGGGATCTCATACCATCAACATTTACCAGCAATGAAAAATAGAAGATTATCACACCACACTTCCAGTATTTTGTTATTCTTCTGTTTTTTAAATATGTTTTTGAAGTTTTCATCTAACTATAGTCACAGTCTTATGGTGTTGTTTTTTTCAATTTGAAGTTTTAAAGTTTCGGACAGAATGCTTACAATCGTAACTGTGTGATTTGTAAACAACGAAACGTTCCGTGGTAAACAATTCGTGAAACAAACCCATTTGAATACGTTGATCTTGAAGCAATAAGCGATTAACAAATATTGCTTTTCTTATAGACATGAAAATCAAATTTGTAAAGCTCATTAAATAATATCAAACGTGAAAGTACATGGTAAAAGGATAAAGTTCAAAGAATTGAATCGCAATAACAAATAAAGAAAGGCTGTTAATACGGCATACGGATGATAAACATGATATGCGCAGTTCTAAAATAAATAGTTTCTTTTTCACATAAGGTCAGTTGAATATGTTCGGCTTTGAGCAAAGAAGTTGAAGTTGAACACATGTAAACAACAATGATAGTTTTTCATCTTTTATAAAACTACATCTAAATGCATACCATAGATAAAATATATAGAGAATAATTGTTAGTTTTGGTGTAATATCACGTTATAATTTCACTGAGTGGGCACTAAAAGTGATATTTTCACGAGTGGCGTAGCCACGAGTGAAAGTAACTATTTTTGGTATTCACAAGAGAAGTAAACGTGATATTACACAGATACCAACAATTTTTGTTTATTTTATGATTAAAACTCTATTTTTATTGAGTTTGTTTCTGTAAAACATTGAAAGTCACGGGAAACGTCATCAGAAAACATAGCACAAATGACGTCATTTGAACGACGTCATCGTCGAATGGTCTCCAGCAATTATTACGCTCGGTTTACTTTTTGACGTAAGTCCGGGCTAAAGATGGCAAAAACAGTAAAAATGAAAATGGTTATCTACTGTTTAAAAACTGTGGATTATCACTTTTATTTTACTGAGAAAACTGTATAATTCACTGGAAAACATAAAAGAAATGATGGCATTCCTATTCACATCATGTGCAAACAGTTGAAATGTTTCTTAACAAAACACATATTAAGTAGAAGTGCGATCGTAATGAGGAAACGATAGAAAGCAATAATGTGATGAAAATTGATAGAAAAAGAGAAAACATGTAACAAAAAAATAAGAGACGTCGAAATAGATAATGTTAGAAGAGACGGACAAAAATGTATGCTGGGTTATGGATGTCTTGTAATTATTTATTCTCTGAAAGAAGAATATATCATGAAGACAAATTCTTCGTGTTTCTTTCTGTTTTGTTTTTAACATGCTTAAAATTGGTCATTTTGTATTACTATAGAGATGCTCAAGCCTATTTTGTATTAACATCCATTTCTTTGCTGGAATTCAATTTATACATTTTAAATCGAAGGCAAGATTTAGATTTGAATGCGCCTTTAAAAATATACTCTACTGTTTCCTCGGATGTATTAAAAAAGAGGATGGAATATTGTCATGCAGTACAAAGTCTCCAGCCGGATATGACGGGATGTGCAAAATTTTATGAAAACCCTTCTAGGGGTTAATAAGATATAGTTAAATGACTTTGACCTCAAGAGTAACCTTGACTTTTGTCATCATGATGAGATGAAAATCCTTCACAGAATTAAGGAGATATAGCCTTGATGACCTTAAATTCTAAAGTGTTACTTTGACTTTTGAAAAAGGAAAACCCTTTTCATGATATCAATATTTTCGTAGCGTTTCAAGAAAATTCTTCAGTAGGTTTCGGAGATATGAAAACTTGAACTTTGACACTAAATTTAACCTTGACCTTGATCAGGCCTGCTCGAATCATGGATATTGTATGCTATCTCCATGAAGTTCACATTTTGCCAAAGTTTCGTAAACATTCTACCAAAGGTTGGGGAGATATAGTCTTATGTATTACAAGTCATGATCACTGCGTGTTATCTTGACCTTTAAGAAGTTACAAAATGGTTTGTTAAAATAGTTTGCTTTTTAAGTTTGCAATCAAAACTGCTTATATAACTAGTTGATTTTAAATGTTTGAGTTGAATTAATCAATAAGAACTGTTTCTAATACACAGATCCCCCTGAAAACCAGGTAAGCTTAAAATGATGACACAGAAAGACAAAAAGTACCAGGGGAATTAAAAGGAACAAAAGGTATTCAAAAGATTTGACAAAGGTTTTATCAGTACTTCATGTTTAAATTCGACTGATTCAAGTTTCACTAATTCAGAGTTAAGGTTTGGACAAAATTTATATAAAGAAAATCAAAGTTCAAAATTATGTTACTTTTTGACCATGGATCAAAGAGTTTTTATACTTGTACTCATTTTCTACGAAATTTAACATTACCATCTATGTATGTTCTAAGTATCAACCAAATCCCTTGATTGGTTTTTATAATTACTCCGGCCAACTTATGCTTCTAAATAAGTGGATAAGGGGATAAGCTAACTCACATGTAAAGTGTATAACAGTTATTATAATAGCACAACTGCACATTGCCATCTATCGTTGTCCAAAGTTTCTTCAATCCCTTCCAGTAATTTCCGTGTTCTGCTGCAGACTAACTTTCATTGAAGAAGAGGTACAATAACATAAAGATATTTAAAAAAAGCTGAAAATACAATACACATACTGTTACTGGAGCGTATGTGGTTCAAAACCGCTGTTTCAGTTTAAGTTTGATTAGAATACATTTTGTATGTAATAAGGCTACATATTCGTCCTAAACAGACGAAGGTCAACTAAATGCGTTCGATTTAAACTATGATAATTAACGCTCAAATTCAACGTACAGTTTGCTTTACTTGTGTCCACTATTCGAAATAATTTGTCAACTCAAGATAAGAAACTACAATAAACTCCGTATATATTAACTCCAGATATAACGTTATTCCGGATATAACGAACAGTTTTTTTATGGACCGATTTTTCCCTTCTTTCTTTAATGTGAAAATATACGGTTATAACGAACTCCATCGTCGAATACCCACGTCTCCCTCTTTACGCTATATGCTTTATCGGTAGCCGTGGGATATTCGGCCAACAAAAT
>JAUMHA010389523.1:0-11910 GCA_032359765.1 Saxidomus gigantea
TATGAAGAAAGTTAAAAAGACCTGGGTGGTCATTTTGTCGATTCACTGAGATTTCAACATAATACACATACTTTTTTTCGTGTTCCGAACACTTTCTGTAAATTTTAACCTGCCAATCTTCATTATTTAGTGTCTTGCATAAGGTAATATACATGCCATTGAAATAACTGTCACTTCATTTTCGCTTAGTAGTGGACCTTTAAGCTTTATTTAATATTGCATTTTGTTAGATGATGGCCTAAACATCTTCAAGCATTTAAATACTTTGGTCTATAAAGCCCAAAATCAAACTCATTAGAGATCTGATTGTGACAAGTGATTAAAACAAGGTGCTAGAGTGTAAACATAGTTGAATGCATTTTTTGGTTAAGTCATGGATCATACCTCTCAGAGTATTGACCGGATCAAGCCCCTAATCAAACTCAATTTTTGAGATCTCCTGAGCATACACACTCTGTGTACTTTGTGCTCAGGTTAGCTAAAAATCCCTCCTCCCTACATTTTGCTTTGATATGACAGTGGCTGGTTTTTCTTTACTATTATAAGATCAGACATATAGGCATAAACTGGGTGGGGTTTTATTGCACCTACAGTACCAACAGCACAAACGCTTTGCTGGATTACGAGCAATCGTTTTGTTTTATGAACAGAGAAGATCTTCATTATCACATTTACCTTAGCTTTCAGAGACTCTGTTGATTCCAACATGTGCAGCAACTCAGAGCTGTCGATCTCCAACAACATGTCAGTGATTTTACCCGCGAGGTCTGGGTACATACGCTGGATGAGTGGGAAGAGACGTTCTCCCAACATCTGTTTCTGTTCCTGGGGTGGAGCGGCAGCCACCATGGCGGCTGTCAGAACATCCTGGCCTGCAACAATGATAGCCTGTCTAGGCGGCTGCAAAATAAATAAAAATAACATGTAATCAAACCTGTTCAAGTTTCCTTTATCAATGTGGTGCTTTATCGCTATGTTTGGCCCCATTAACTTGAAAGTGAACAGCTTTCCAGGATGTTGGCTGTTTTGTGTCAGTCAGTCAAAGACTAAATTTGCTGATTTGCATACTGGCACAGGGCGTGTTCAACAACAAGAGGGCTAGGATGGCCCTATATCGCTCAGCTGAGACCTACTTATGACCACAATTATGTCACCCAACTTAAATCTCAATATGATTGGCTATAAAATATGATTTCTATAGTACCGACAAGCTTTTCCTCGGAATTAACCTGGTGACATTTTTATCGAATCGCAGGTGATCAAATACATGTCACCTGTATGGCATACACAAGGTTATTCAAACTCTACCTAAATTTCATTAAGACAATCATACTGACCATGTTTCATGAAGATCTAATAGAAAAATGCAACCTATATTCCCTACACAAGGTTTTCCTATGATTTGACCCCTGAAATAGTTTTTGAACCCAGATGAACCATTTTCATACTCAGGTTTCACGAAGATTTAAGAAAATGCAACCTCTATTTTTCTATGACTTGACACCGTGATCAAGTGTTTAACCCCAGATGAACCATATTCAAACTCGACCTAATTTTATTAAGGCAGTCATCCTGACCCATGAAGATCCAGCGAAAAATGCAGCCACTATTGCATACACAAGGTTAAGTGTGGACAGACGACGGACACCCAAACGGGCACTCAATGTGATAGTTACTTCCCTATTAAATAAGGGGGAATAACCATCACTGGTAGCTTAATTCGATAAAACCATGTGAATTATTTTGTACGAAAAATGAAAACCAAATTATTTCAGTGTAAGCAATTCGCTCAGACTTTCTCTTGTAGGACTGTTAAATTCAATGCATTTTGTGACTACTTCATTCAATAATTCATTATCATAACTTTGTACACGTCTTGCCACTAGCCTACATTTTCCTAAAATAATAGATTTCAAACAAAAATTATTTAAACACAACGGCCTTAACTTCTAAGCCACAGCTGTTCTAAATTGTAAGCCTGAATGAAATTTGTATTTACATTTTACCAGTCTTTGACTCTTGTCAGGTTTTCGATTATACTGTAGCAGTGAAGTTTAATAGTTTACTAGTCAATTACCAACTCAACAAAAGGAAGAACAGAACCTCTATAACTTAGACTTACATGTGGCCTGTTTGTCTGGTACTGACTGTACCCAGGTCTGGCACTCGGGGTTACGTTTCCAAGGCAAAGCTGATCCGTAAGGATTGTTTCAAAAGTACGATTAGGTGCAAATGTTATTCTATGTTTGATCTTTACTTCCGAAACCGTTTCAAACGCCCTCTCTGCATTTTCAGAGTTTCTTGATTCATTTTCATTAGAACGAACGACTGGGAAGAATTCTGGCTGGATGATTTGATAAGTCGTTTAGTTCTTTCTATACATTCAAGTTCTTTGCTGACGGACTCTATATTTGTTTGAAGATCTTTATCTAAACCTTCGAAACATGTTTCGACCATCTGAAAAGCTCGTTGTTCTTCTTCCTTGATTTTCTTTGCCAGATTTGCTTTGAAATCGCTTATTTTTCTCAGCTCTTGTTCTTTGCTCTTTCGTAGAGAATCTCTCCAGCCAAGAAATATCTCTTGATACTTTTGTAATTTTTCTTCAACATCATTGAAGCACTGCAAGAAACGAGTAACATCACTTGCTCTGGTTTTCATTAAATCGGGAATGTGAAACACGTCTTTGCAAATTCTAAAATTAGAAGAAACATGACGTTACTTTCAATATTTTAAAAAGTATTAAACTATATAGCAGCGAGGTTAACATTGCATATTGCCGCTGTAAAGAAATGCTATATTAGCATTTTCCTTACATTGAATTTTCAAAGATCTAAATATAGGTAATGGAATTTAACTAAATGACAAATCATCTAGTATCACAATGTCTGACAGGAATGACGTGCGCAAATTATTCTAGTTAGGGATAAATTATTTCATAAGATGAACAAGATGGATAAATTTGCCTTAATTTAATGTCAAGGCATAATCTTTACGCTTAAAGGTTATGAAACCTGACTGTAACCGCTTTCTTTATTAAAATTTACATTTTGTATTTCATATTGCTTCAAATATGCTTAGTACATTTAAAAACGCATCAATTTTTTTAAGTCAAACATTTTAATTTAACAAATCATGGGGAACAACAGTTGCATATATTCTAATTGTCCTTTCCATTGATTATTGTCTTGTGGTGTAATTTTCTTAAAAACGACACGAAAAAAATGTAAAAGTGCAAAAATAAAAAAAATCAATATTAGTAATTTGTAATCTGTTATTTTTTCGAAAAGGTTAACAAATCAATATGTTTAGAATTAAGACAACCTAAAATAAATTACTTAACAATGATAATGTTTGTCATAACCTAAATGAAAACTGGTTTTTAAAATCGCAGAAAACCGTTAAAATCTGGTATGTCTATAAATTTTGTAATTTTGTTAAAACTTGACTACATTCCCTTTATTAATTGAATTTTTATGTTAATGCAACCACTTTTTTAAGCATCAAATTTGTGAAATGAACCCATTTTTCTCACAAAGTTTGAACGACTTAAGCGATGTTCAGTAAATATGGCAATTTCTTTCATTTAACCATATACCCCACAAAAACATTTATAATGGATGCAAAATCTATCGCAACATGTAATTTCAGACTAAAACAATACTATGGTGTTTACATTGTTCACGACTTATTCCCCATTTTCTTTAATTGAAACAATCAATATTGATAACAAATTGCCAGCCGGCGCTCTTTTTTGCACAGTATACATCTGAAAATCAATTCTCCGTTAATGTGAATATATACATAAAAGTTAAATTTTCAAAAAGAATAGTCTAGTACTGGTTCTTCCCAGGAACGATTGTATAATAAAATTCCCGCATGTTAAAATGACCAAAACACGGTTAGAACGGTCGTTAAACTCCTACAACACAGCATGTAAGTGTTGCGTTTTTAGATGTACTGAGTATATTTTAACGAGAAAATTGTTATCTTATAGAGTTTAATTGAACAATGTTTTCCAATATATGCGTTCATATATGTACCTAGCAATCAAACTGTACATTTGATATCAAAAACATAAATATTTAATACATTAAATTACATTCAATCTCTTTTGCGTGCGTTCATAACCAATCGGTCAGCGGCCATTTTATTTTTAAAAGTAAAGAAAACATTGAATGAATATTTGTTTAAAGAAAAAAAGACAGTAAACTCTGTATGTATTGACATGTGATATAGAGAAATTCTGAATATAATGAAACAATATTCTGGGTCCGATTTTCTTTTTTATCAAATACGAAAATGCTACATCGGAATGGGTATAACAAACACCAGATATAAGGAACAAATAAATTATCCCAAGGAGTTCGATATACACGGAGTTTACTGCAATTTAATGAACAATTATTTTAGTGAGATTTTAACTGTTTATTATGCTTCAATATTTATGGCGTGGAATATTCAAGATAAAGTTAAAATTATGACTAGGATGTAGTTTACAGACTTAAACACTTTTATCAGTAGACGAGAATGAAAGAGAGAGGGTCATGTTCTTAATATTTGATCAACTGTCGCAAATATTTACATGTAACACTTTTCATTTGCACTGGACAGTTTCCATAATGTCAGGTTTCGTCAAAAACAGTCCACAGAGGCATGAAAAACGTTTTCCGCCGAAATTGATATATTTTTTCAATTTGTGTGGATGAAGTCATTACGGTGGCAGTGAAATCAATTATAATTTACTGGTTCAGCTATTTTAAATTAATCGGCCAAACAAAAATACTTGCTGGAGAACAAATAGGCCAATAGCTATATTTATTATAAAAATTTTTAGTCAATTAAAAAAGAAGAGTCACTGATAACGAACTTGTATTAGCAAATATACTTTCACTTTCCTTTTTAAACTTAACTTGATTTTTGGTTATTTTAAATAAAGTTTTGTTAAAGGCTTACGTAACACATTACAAAACAGTTGAAGTGGTTGTATGAATTATAAACAAGCATTTATAGAGAAGCATATTTCTTTGTAAAATTTTAGGCCGTCAATCTACGACACATTTGATAATTTCTTAACGATATTTCGTTACGAATCTTGCTACTTTTCTACAGAATACAGTAGCTTTCAAAATTATACTTATAAGAGGGGGGAAGCTGAATAATTTCAGGCAATCCTTGGTTGTTAGGGAATGTTTCAAGCAAAGCTTTTAAGACAATAAAATATCGTTAACTGTCGAAATAGCTTACAAACAGATCGAGGTTACTTTTTTCAGTTCATGTGTTATGTTATCTATACGATATCAACAACTAAACAAATATGAATCTTTATTTGAATATCTCTGCTATTGGGCAATTTATTCATTTAGAAATCGTGTATTAAATCAACCTTAAACGTTGATTCAATTAAGATAAGGATTAACAAATACCCATGACGTTAAGGTTTTCCTTCTAGAACAGAACATTGATAATTTAGTAACGAAATCTATTAAACATTTATTTCACCTTTTGAAATTTCACATAAGTTGGTATATACAGCTATATTACTTTTTGCTCTGTAGACAGGGCAACTATTCACGGTGGCGCCTTATCGTGTTTTTGGTAAAGCAAAATGACAACCCACAAAACTCATAAAACGGCGAGTTCTTATGATTTAACATATCCGCCTCACCTAAGTGGTAACTTACAAAATGAGTTATACAAAAATTCACAAAACAGAAAATGCCAACTTGTAAACGTAATTTAACTTAATATTATATACAGTTATATTACTATTTCCTCTTATGTAGAATACACATGTTCATTTATTCAAAACATTTTTACCAGTCTTTCACTAAAATATAACGAAAAAAACACCAACTTCGGCGCAAAACGCTTTTCGTGTCTCTATAGTCTGTTTTTGTCGTAACTTGACAGTATGGAAATTGTCAAGTGCAAATGGTACAGGTAATATAATGGGCTATTCATTGACCAAAAAAACACATTTACGATGGTAAAAGTGTTCACATGTGTGATTAACAATTACAAAATATTACATGTTTAAATATGCCTTAACGGTTTATCAACAACTACCATAACAAAATCAATGAGAAAATGATCTGGATTAGTAGGCAAATACTAATGATCACTGACAAGTACTAAGAATAAGTACGAAAAATGAATAAGGTATACCTGTGATTTGCTGCCATACATGTGTTGCATCCGATCTCGTCGTGGTTATCACAAAACATATAAACTCGCTTGAACAGGTGTTTTTCACAACGCTCTGTAGGTACCAACGGGAGTTTTCCATCCGGGCCTGCCTTCATGTCCAGGAGTTTGTGGGACCGTAGCGCAGGAAATCTAGTATGAACAGTCACACATGACGTACAGTAATAATCATCACAGTCCACACAGTATATCTCAGCGCTGACATCTTTATTTTCTTCAGTGCAAACGGAACAGTCAATACGGATTTCTTCTGATGAGCTTTCTTGACAATCTTTTGGCGCCATTTTTCTCCAACCTATTTCAACAAGTTAATCCGGATATGTTTAAACATGTTATCAACTTTTTCGTCTGAATGTGTATAGCCTGAATACCAGTATTCGAATATTTTCGAAAAACGATTGTGCATTATTGTATATTCCCTTATTCTATGGTGTTACATTTTGGTCAAAACTAAACAGATACAACTGCTAGTAGTAAATAGTTGTTGCAGGTACAAAATTATTCCTCCTTGTAAAATACAACTGAAGGCAAACATTTTTATCGACAAACAGTGTTTTACCTGCATGCATGTATAAATTATATACACTCAAACTTGTACGCATTCGTGAAGTCGAAATGTATTTTTGTAGCTACAAATTCTCGTTTACTTTTGTCCATCGGATGATTTCGGGCCGCAGTAGCGGCCCGCTATATTTAATACGTGGTGAGTAAAAGGTGCATGGGGACTTTAGCACTTGGTCGAAAATATGCGTCTCTCTTCATTGAAAAATTCAGGTACTTCTGAGATGAATACTGTAGACACAGTCTATTTTTTTCTTGAACACACGAGTTGTCGTGCATTACTATAGTAATTATAGTCGTTAGTAACTGTTTGTGTGTTAAAAATAATAACAATATTTCAGTCCTACCACCGAATTTAGACAGTGACTTTATTTGATCGATTCATATTATTCGATAACAATAAAGATTTTATACTTCACGTCAGTGTTAAGTTTTTATACTACAACTCAGTCAGTAGATGTGGTGTTGTGTCAGTTTCTGCTTGTTCAACCAGAAGCTTTCGTATCGACTCGCACCTAAGTTAACTCGTACCTTAGTCATCTCGTACCCTAATTTGTCAACTCGGACGGATCCAAAAGTCAACTCTGTAGTCAACTTGTACCTTCTATTTCAAAACGTGTTTTATCCAGGAACAAAAAGATTGACTGATATTTATTTAATGGTGGGGACATAGGGAATATATCGCGACATTATTGAAATCGTGATTATAATATAACGTATATATATTGACCAAGTTGAATTGTTTGGTGTATATTTATTTGCATGTCTAGATAGGTGTTTATAGACTAACTTGCACCAAAAGTAAGCGTTTCCTTCATGTGAACACAGTGGTGCAGGTGCTCCGAAGTTTTCTCAACATATAACTAAAAAACCGAGAGAAGGTGTGACGGCAGATATCTTAATACTGCGATTATAACAATTTATTAAAGGTAATCATAACATGTTAGTTAAATGCGGCAAAAAAACGAATGCATTAGTCAAAAACGCAAGTTAGAATGGGTCTCCTTGAATTCCGTTGGGGCATTGCCTCAACATCAACCATCACCAATTTCCAAAATATCTACAAGTCAGTTTTGTTTGTTGGCCCGCTGTGATACGTATTATCATAGGTTTTCTTGTAAAATAGTTGCTATTGGATGTATGGACGTTAAATGGCCTTCTTTTCCTATAATTCTCATATGTCCCAAGTTAAAATAGCTCAAAGGTAGAGGTATCGGAATTGACATTTGAAAGACGCCATGTATGGAAGACAATTACTGCCAAAATTGCATCTTGCTTTCTGATTTTTTAACTTGTAGTTTTTTATTACATGTAGCATTATGCTTTGTCTTATGTCTTCAAATGATTTTCAAATGAAAACTGCACGAACAAGATATTTAAATGTAGCCTTGCCTAGTAGACTTTTACAAAGATTCTTTAAATCATACCATTGAGGTTAATATTATCCTGCCTGAGGGTCAGTGTTTTATGCATCGACTTATATTGAAAAGTATTTTGTACAAATCCTCCAGTCTTAAACATCAAGATCGACATCATAAAAAGTTATAGCAATTTGGTGTGTGTTTCGCGGACCTCTGCTTGTCTAAAAACGCAAGGCTTATTTTTTCGATTTTTGCTGTATAGCAGTGTCTATAGACCTTTACAATGGTCATTCAAATTGTTCCTGGGATAAAAATTGACTCTGTCCGGTAGTCACTTGTTTTACATTGACTAAAAACCTTGTCAAAAACCACAAGGCTTAAGAATTAGATATGTTGTGGGAGGAATTGCCCAGGATCACACCTGTAGGGTCAATATCTTTCCACACACATTGGGTCATTTGTTTTGCAAATATGTATATACTAAAACAAAACACCCACCTGGCCAATAACTAAGATGATTGGTATGTAGCATTGTTTAGCGTGCCTCTATCAAGTTTGTTCGGATCATGCCCCTTTGGTTAACATTGGTCCCAAACCGGGGTTCACATATTCTATATTGACTTATACAGGAAGAAATTGAAAATAAACATGTTCTTAACCTCATGGCACATAAATAAATTTCATCAGAGACTAAGAGATAAGTGCAAAAATATGCTGGATTTCCATAGGAATGTAACTATTGATGCATATGATTAGATTTACAAAAACTACCGAGTATTCATATAAAAAGCACCTCCTGATGTAATAGTGAACTTTATATTATGCTTCCACCGGTGTGCTTTCTGCTTGCTGACATGTACTGTTTGCTGTTGGACAAGACATGGTGAAATAAGGGTTAGCAGCAAGAAAATATACAATAAAACGTAATCATTCTGCTCCATATGCTAAATTATTTTTATGTACAGTTAAGAATGAAGAACTTCAGTTGTGAAAAGAAACGCTTCACATGAGGAATAACCTATTTATTGGCTTAAAGAAAGCATAATCAAGCATGAAGAAACCATTTAAAGAGAACCGAAAGTCAAAAAAAATTATTCCCATGTTGTAGTCCGTACAATTTTATACAGATTCGCTTATTTGCAATCAAAATTAATGCGATATTAATTTAGTTATACTTGATTTAAAACGTCAGTTTTAGCCTGTCGCTCGCTCAATGTAAGTCGCCATATTTGCTTTATTGAGTCACGTGACCCACTATGTGTGACGTCATCATGCGCTGATCAGTCTCAGTGGCCAGCGAGCGCTACTCTTTTCTTTTAATTGCAGATAGTATATATGACATTTTCCTTTGATCCATAACAAAAAAAAACCTCTTTTCACGAAAAATTTATTTCTATAATACATGATTACAGGAATACTCTATTACTGGTATAGACGGTTCCTGATGATTATTAGAGACCGATAATTGCAGTTCAATTTTCATCCGTTACTTATAAACAAATGAGACAAAATGCGAAATTTATTTCTATTTACGTCAAAAGTATTTGTGCAGCATTTGCAAGTAAAACACATATTTTATAATGGATGATCACGGACTTGTACTGTATAATTTTGAACCCGAGTACTCAGAGGTAGAACTGCATTCTTCATGTAACTGAGGATGTACAGGAGTTCGACATCGGGTATTTGATTAGACAGGTTTTACTGAGGCAGTTGCACGGATCGTTCGGTGTGTTAAGGCAATCTAAATCACCCCAGATCCCTCTTCGTTCCATGGGGACAAAATAGTGGTCGTGTTAAAATCATGAATATTTTATCGCTTCATATTGATTGTTCTTTTTCTCAAGTTGTACCGAGTCAATTTTGATACTTGTGATACAATAAATTTGCGCGTGGTTATACCTAGTTTGTGTTTTCCGTACGTGCTAAAAGGGACCCTAGAATGCACCAGATGCAATGTTGGATTTCAATTTTTCCGGCGCAGCATGCCCCCGGAATCCCCCTAGCACAACTGTGCGTATACTTCATTTTTATCCAGGTACGCCTCTGCATAGAAAAAACTTTCATCAGAGTACATTATATTTTGTCATCAACAGCCAAAAAGATGTCTCTTCTGAACATTTGTAGGGGTGCTGGAAACTTTAATTTGCTGAATTGTTTTTATACATGTTGTATATATGTAAGATTAATAAATAATAGTTTTATACAGACTTTATTATACATTATAAATGTAACTCGAAGGTAAGTGACAAATAATGTGTATGTATAGAAGTTATATAGGCCTATCATTCATTAAATACATAGTTAGTGATAAACAAATTCATATAATATCTCGATCGTTCACATCAAAAAAGGTTGCATAATTTAAATTTGGCACTTTGCGTTTTGTTGTGTAATTATCAAATGCAATTGACCTGTGGGCAATATGCAATAATGTGTGACCAGTTAGTTTGCTGACAGGGGGTCGCCAATTAACAACACATCATATCGCATCCTTTGTTGTGACTTATGCCCTTGGGCTAAATCCAGTGAAAATTCCTTCAATGGTTAGATCTACGCTAATTATTTACCATGGCAACGTTGTCAAATGAGATATTGTTTGTGTAATTTGATATTATTGAAAGCGAATTAAAGAGAATTAAAATGGACTTTCAGTGTTCCGCAATATGTAGGTAACTTTTTAGTATTTGTTTTTCATAAAATCTATATAGGTCCTTTACTGTAACTACATGATTTTTTGAAATTATTTTGAATATAAATGCCAGCCTTTTATAAAGACTAGAATCTAGATCTCAAAAAATCATTCTGTATCTTAAATAATATCATATGGTCCTGTAATAAAATACGTTTTGTGACAAAAGTTTCAACCTAACATTCTCGTTAAATGATGTGCTTCGGCATGATTTTAGTTATACGAGAAAAGTTTTGCACTTTGGAAAATCTTTATCAAGATAGGATAAGTTTGTAACAAATAAATTCTTAATCTTAATATTAGAAACTTAAAGAAAATAATTAAAATATATAGATCATTTTACAAAGGCCGAATTTAAAATGGATTTTCTGTCTTGTCATGCATGATATTTCACCGAACGTCATTAAACAATCATTTTCAATATTTTTTTAAAAAGAAAAATCCCGCCATAAACATCGCTAAGACATTGATATAAGTAAACATATATTATATGAAATGGTTTGCCTCAAAAATAGCAGGTGCGTTAATGACATCAATGTACTTCCATAATTTAGACAGCGCATTTCTACGTCACATCTGGTTACTTGGCGCATGCGCAGTTTGGCTTTAAAGCTATCAATGGCGGCGTCCGTAAACCAGGTGGAAATCACGCAATTTCAATGAAAAATTAAATAAATAATTAAAACGCAGTTGACCACATTCAAACGCATTTTCGGAAATTAAATAAAATGACAGACCCGTTTGAATTTCGCTGTCGAGTTTTCTGACTTTCGGTTCGACAAAATATAAACTTACATGTGATAAAAAACTACAAGTTCAAATATTATAAAGCAAGATGCAATCATTTTGGCAGTGATTGTCTTCCATACTATTGTGTTTCTAGGACGAAGTTTAAGCAGTGAGCTACCTCACTTTCGATAATGATAAAGTTATTGAAAGGCAAAACATAATAAATGTACTCATAATGTTTAAATTTTTACTAAATGCCTTATACAGCTACTGATAAGTTATTAGCTACACATTTAAACTGGATTTTATACAAGTTTAACAGCTTAATGGAAAACAAGAGGGCCAAGATGGCCCTATATCGCT
>JAUMHA010389545.1:0-16182 GCA_032359765.1 Saxidomus gigantea
GTGAGATAAGCGATGTGAGATAAGTTTATCTCACATGGGTAAATGCGCGGAAATATGTATCTCATAGGTGAGAAAAATATTTTCCGTAACATGCATATTGATCATTGAGATATAATAAGGTACAGAGTAGTTAGCAGAAGAACTTTTCACTTTTTGAAAAGTAAATTATTTGATAACCTAATATTGTTCATTATAAGAGGGGATTTGGTGTTTTTCTGCTGTGTTATACAGGAAAGGTTTATTCGTGGAAAAAATAAGGAGAAACTTTTATTAAAATGAGAAAGTCTTCAAATTATTTTAATAGTACGTAGACTGAGCTTGTACCGGGTGTTCCTGAAATCATGTTACTTCTATAAAAGTGCATAAAAGATAACATGCACGGCTAAATTATTAATAAACTACAAATCAAATTTATTCATTATATTTTCATTGTACGTGATATAACACATATGTTACTGACAATGTCATAGAGCGACACTATCGTTATACACATGAATTTAGGATGTCCCAATGTTGTGGACGGAGCAGAAGTTGTAAAATTGCATAATGCATTATCCTTTTAACTTGAAATGCAGGAAATGTATCCAGACGCCAGTACAAATACCAACGAAGTCTGTTAGAGAGTTATAATGCATAGTTTCTCAATTATTGACCTACTTTGTTAGAAACATGAACACAGGCTATTTCTTCAGGGAAATATCAAGAGTGTCTATTCTTATTTTTATTTGTAGCGGATAATAACTTTTGCAGGAAACTAATTTTTATAAGAAGAAAACACCAAACACTGTCTGTACCAATAAACCGTCGATATATTGAAAGATTGACAGTATTGAAAACAACTTCAAAATGAATTATTCTTCGTGTCCTCCTTTTTTTCTTCATAAAACTTTATTAATTATATGAAATGAAATGAAAATGATCTTACCTAACATACTTTTATATTGCTTTATTTTTGTGTATCGGAGACAAGAGTTTAGCAATAAAAGGTAAAGCAAATCGGCGACATCGAGCATAACAGGACAAAAACTGTCGGTCTTTTGCAACTTCTGCAGTTTGTCTAAACATGCTGCCGCGAAACGAAAGCCCGCTAATAAACGAAAAGTGGACAAATCGCCAAAAAAAGACCTCGGTAATTCAAAGAAATTTACATTCAAATAGAACTCAAACAATGTTCAAAGATGTTCCATGTTTATGTAACACACGGTTATATTAAAACTTTTTAAAAGTTTTTCCTTGGGGCTGGTCTGGTGACCTATATTTCAAGTAAGTGATCCACACAATCATTCTGACCAAATTCCATAATGACTGGGTATTAAATGTAGCTTCCAAACTGTAAACAAGGTTAATTTTTTTCTAGTGACCTAGATTTTGAACCCAAGTTTCAAACTTGATTAAGAAATAATTTAGCAAAACATTCTAATGTTCATAAATTATGCTTATCAAACAAGGGTTCCTTGTGTGACCAAGTTTTTGACCTCTCTTGACGTAGCGATCTTGATCTATAAATCATTCACAAAATCATTCTGACCAATTTTCATAAAGATTTGATATTATATGTGGCCTCTACAGTATCAAGTTTGAATCTAGGTGATCTGGGATCAATGCATTAACGTAAATATTTCCAAATCTTATTGTCACAATAATAGCTACAAATGACTCAAGTAAAATTACCAGCATCGATCATATTTTAAAACTTACAAAGAAAAAATACTGAAATTCCACCAACAAATATACTCAGACACAATGCTGAGGCCATTAGAATTCCAGAAGCTTAGGTTTATCTCTATCTGAAGAGAAACTCAAGTATTCAAATCTGAAGTATGTTAACTTAAAAATCGTCGAAATTTCTCACGGACACCTTTCGTTTCAGAAAATTCCAGCTCTTATTTTTGCAACAGTTTTTCCCACTCTTAGATCTGCCAAAAAATAGAAAACGGTTCATCCTCTTTTTTATTTTTTTTAAGTGAAACATTCGTAATTTACTTCAATTAGAATTATTACACTTTCAAAATCTCTCATAGAATGGAAGTTATATAAAACAGAAAATAATTAAAGACGAATTGTTTTGAAATGTTGAGAAAGATGACAGGTATTTACCAGTTGTTATTATGATTAACAAGAGCCATGTGTGACATGGCCATCCCCCCGCCGAGTGACCAACAAATTTGAAATGAGAGGAATGGATATGGTATAGATTCTAATTTAATAAGATATAAGTAATTGTCGGGGGATAAGGTAGAGTTATGGTTCTTGAGCATGTACTTCCCATCATTTTGCTCTATCATTGTATTAAGTTTCAAGTAATGCCCTTCATTATTTTTGGAGTAATGCTACAGACAAGATTATGCTCTGTACAACATAAATAAATAAAGGGAGACAATAAAAAACACATAGTTTTTGTTCTTGGGCACTGCGCTTCCCTTGGGTGTTCATTATTTGAAATTTAACAGAACTTCCCTTAGTACTTTTCCAGTTATGCTCAAGACAAGAAAATGTAATAAAGGGGGGTTATTAAAAGTTTAGGCAAGAGAGAGTAAAGGTTCTTGGGTACTGTACTTCCTATCCTCTGTTTTATCATTGTATGAAGTTTCAAGTAATTCCCTCAAGTACTTTTGGAGTTATGCTCCAGACAAGAAAAATCAATAAAATGTAACTAAGGGAGATAATTAAAAAGTAGGCAAAATAGAGTTATGGATATTTAGCACTGCACGTTCTCTCCTTGTGCTCAATCACTGTATTATGTTTCAAGTAATTACCTTCAGTGCTTTTGGAGTTATGCTTTAGACAAGAAAAATCAAGAAAATGTAAAAAAGGAGGATAATTAAAAAAATCAAGGTAGAGTTATGGTTCTTGGGAACTGCACTTTCTCTCCATGACGTCTGTGTGTCTGTAAAGTTTAAATAAATACACTTGAATACGGAGCCAATTACCATAACTCCTCCGCCTATGCGGCGGGGGGAGGGGGGGGGGGTACGACGAATGGTCTTAATCATAAAAGTCAAAGCCTCAACTACAATTTTAACGAACAAGGTTATTTCTTCTTTAGCACTGCATCAAATGTATTCAAAGAATGTAAAATCTATACAAATGTTTCATTCTTTTGGATTCATATTTTTGTGCAAATATACCTTTCTTGTCAACGGTCCGTTTTATTTCTGTAATTCTATCATCGAACTCCTTTGTAAAAATATCAAAATTTGACGTTCCCGTTACGAAGCAAACCAGGTGTATTTCATCATTTAAACCTGCATTTACAAGAACATCCTCTGGAACTGGCTGATGCTGATCTGGAAACTAAACCGATAAACACAGCAATAACTGTGCATTAGAATGCAATACTTTTTTACAATACATTTTTGCACAATCCAAGTTGTTTGAAAAAATCCAACATTGTTAAAACGTTGTTGTTTTAGCTTAGAGTATATATACATGTACCGTATTACTGTGTGACTTAAAATACAGAAACGGGTGCTTATGATAATAAATAAATACTCACAGTATATCCTACAGGTAATCTGCCGTCAAGAAGTAGCTCAAGCTCTTTGTCATATCCCCTCTGAACATCAAAGCCCCTTATGTCGAAAATTCTGAGGTGTAGTAGCTTTCCTTTCTCTGATGTAAGCTCGTAGGCATGAACCTTGTGTCAGTTAAGGTATAATCATATTATGCAGACTAAGAACGAAACAAAAAGTAGTTAGGTAGTATCTTTAAAGCACGTGTCTCCGTTCCCCATGCCCTCATCTATGTCAAGGGAAAAGCTCACTTGGATAGAAGCGCCCCTCAAAAAACTTCAACTCACTAGGGTATAAAACCGCCAGGTGATTCTTATTGTGTAGAGGATAATTGTTGGTTTTGGTGTAGCATCGCGTTATAATTTCGTGGCGCGGTCACGAGTTGAAATAACTATTTTCAGTGTTGACGACTGCAGTTAACGTAATATTACATTGATATCAACAATCTTTCTTTTTATTTAATATCAAATATTGTACTAATGTTGAGTTAATTTCCAAAATATTTCAAAAAATCGCTGAAAACGTCATCAAAAGCCGGAATTCAGGACGCTTAGTATTCTCATTGACGTCATTATGATAAATTGGGTTAACCAAGATATAATGCACCGTCATATTTCGATAAACCTCCAAAAAACATGAAATAAAACATGCACAGCTAGAGTCACAACTGATACAGACAATATGTTCTCTTTAAAATCCCCTATGAGTTTGATCTCTGATCATTTAATGACCCCAAATCGTTCAACATGTATGTGCAACTAGACTGCAAACTAATTATTTCCACAAAGTTTGGTCAAAATCGATCGAGGGGTTTTTAAGATGAAGTGCAGACAATTTTTTCTCAATACAGGCCCCTGTGACGTTGACCCTTTAACCATATGACCCAAAATTGCAAAATGCACGTTCATACTACACATGGAAGATACTGAGCAGACAGGATTTTCAAGTTGCATGCCCCTGTTAACTCTATTTTTACCATATTACCTCTCATTACCTGAAGCTTCCCATCATGTTTAGTAAAAATCCAACAAAGAGTTTCGGAGTTTCAGAGCATACACTATTTCTCACGTCGTTTGTGGCGTTGACAACGTGACCAAAAATTACAACATGCATAACTACACCTCATACTAACGCTACAAGACAAGATTATTTAACATTTCAGCACCTGTGGCCCTGACTTTTACCTTATGATCCTGCATTGTACTATGCACAACTATAACACAACATACGTAATGTCCGAGCAATTTTGATGAAAATCCAACAAGGATATTTTGAGGTTAAAAGTCCCTGTGACCTTAACGCTCAATTAAAATATGTTCCGCTACACGTCAAACTGATTCGTTCAAACAAGTTTGATGAAAATTCAACAAATGATTTCGGAAATGAAGAAATAAAGTTTCAGGTCACTTTGGCCTTTGATTATATGACCCTACCTAGTAATATCATAACTAGAATTCAAACTAGTGCTTCTACCAATTTTGATAAAAAAAAATCCAACTAGCGATTTTTGCCTTGAAGAGCAATTAAGGTAATGTGGACAGATGGACAAAAAGCGGCAACGGGAAGAACAATTATGTTTCCTCCAAAGACTTTATTTGTAGTTATTCTTCTTGGGTTTTAGTAGGTGAATAGCGGACAAGATGTTTTTCAAGCTTCAGACCCCTGAGACCTTTGACCATATTACCCTATATGAATACGCATAACATGACCATTCTTCCTATCAAGTTTGATGAAAATACAACAAAGAGTTTTGAAGATTAGAGCGGATTATGTTTACACAATTCAGGCCCCTAATATCTTTAACCCAATATTACAAAATGTTCAGCTATATTTCATACTAAATTTCCCACCACGTTTGCTGAAAATCCAAAATTAACTTTTGGAGCTAAAAAGGTCAAGATGTTAAAGCTTCAGGCCCCATTGACCTTGATCTTTAACTATATGACACTAAATTCAATATGTACAACTAGACTCCATGCTGAAGCTTCTAACTATGTTCAATGAGAATAAGATTTTTCCACCACGTTTGCTAAAAATTCAAAACTTGGTTTTGGAGATGAAGACCCGTAATGGTTTTCAAGCTTCATGTCCTCGTGGCCTTGATCTGTAACCATATGACCGTAAATTCCAATTTACACAACTCCGCTTCATACTGATGCTTCAACCGTGTTTGATGCACAATTCAACAAGGGCTTCCCGAGACGAAGAGAGGAAACCTTTACTGGCCCCTGTGACCTTGACTCTCACATTGTAAAATATACAACTACACATCATACGGATGCTTCCTACAAACCATGATAAAATAACAATTAGAGATTTTGGCCTTGAAAAACGGACATGATGTTCCAGTTTCATGTCCATTAGACCTTCAACTTTAATCATATGACCATTAATTACATGCACAACTGGACTCCAAAATGACTCTTCCCACTAAGTTTGATTAAAATCCACCCAAGGATTTTTAATATACAAAGTGGACAAGGTAAAGTTGACAAACGAATGGACGGACGGACAGACAGACGACAAGGGAAACAATATGTCTCCCCCCTACCCCCTGGCTTAGAAGACATAAGCCGATAGTAACATTGATATAACATATACGTTTTTGAATAGACGTCTTAATAGATCACCGTAGACAAGCAATTTTGACGCAAATATTCTGCGAATATCAAATGATTATGAAGCCATTTGAATAAAAAAAACTATAACGATATTGAATTATAACTACTTACCAATCAACTCTAAAATACCAAGATTCGTTCTTGTATCAAAATTACTTCCAAAACATCAAAGTACTATAAGAACTAAAATGCGGTATTGTGTGTTAAAGTGGATTGCATGGGCTTTAAATAGAAAAACTTTGTCTGGCGAAATCCTAATGTCAAATGTAATATAAAGCTGACTTTTTGCTTTTAGAATACTTAAACAAGTTGTTGGCCACTAATCTACAAAGTCAATTATTTACGTGATTTAAACATGTTCTGTCACTCATAATTGACGAATGTGTCCCGAGATGGTGATGCTTCAATATGGTTCTTGTGCATTGCATTATTATTCATTGCCACAATTACCCATATTCAAGGTTTGGTGTAAAATCATTGTATATTGTAGCCAGGTGATCCGACATAATTTTTACAGAAAGAAAGGCAGACACTTTACAAATAAGACAATAGAAGGTTATTGTTCTTGGGCACTGTACTTCCCTTTAATGTCCGCTCTCACTGTAAGCAATTTGAGTGAATTATCTGGACAAAAACATATAAGAAAGGGGAATAAGTATATAAGGCGAGCAATAATTATGGTTCTTGTACACCGCACTTCCTTTCATTGTGTTCTATCACTGAGTGAAGTTTAAAGTAATTCCCTGTTACACTTTTGGAGTTCTGCTCCGGACAAGAAAATTCAATAAAAGAAGATAATTCAAAGATGAGGCTTTAAAGGGTTATGGTTCATCAGCAAAGCACTTTGATTCTCTTAATGTCCTCTAACATTGTATGCATTTTGAACAAACTACTTTTAGTTCTTTTTGAGTTTAACTCAAGACAAGAAAATTTACCAAAGGGAGATAATAAATAAAGGCAAAGTAGAGATTTATGGTTCTTGTACACTGCATTTTCTCTCATTGTGTTCTATCACTATATAAAGTTACAAGTAATTCCATTTAATATTTTTGGACTTATGCCCCGCCGAAGAAAATTCAATAAAGGGAGACAAGTAAAAATATGAGGCTATAATAGGATTACGGTTCTTTTAGACTGCACTTTCCCTTAATGACCTCTCTCTTTGTATGCAATTTGAACAATTTTGTTCAGTTCTTTAAGAGTTATCTCCGTACAATGTAACAAAGGGTAATAATAAGAAAATTAGGCAAAGTAGAGTTATGCTTCTTGCACACTGCACGTAATTGTGATCTATCACTGTATGAAGTTTCAAGTAATTCCCTTTATGCTCCGGAAACGGAAGTAGGGATGGATGGACGGACGGACGTACGAAATGATTTCTATATTCCACTAACTTCTCCTTCGTGGGCAAAAAAACACATTAATCAATGATCTATACTCCTACAATAATGACCATTGCCATGGTTATAACAAAAAATATGGATTTAGTAACATTTTTCAATTTCATTGTTCAATTTATCAACACAAATATGGTTACCATAGCAACACAAACTTCAAGTACTAAGATATTGAGAGTTATTTAATTCACTGACACATGAGTACTTAATTCCAAATCGACATTTAAAAGATTGATTACTTTTTAATGCCGAACAACAGTCCATTTGCAGCCACCAAAGTTATATTCTGACTCACTAATGATGTTACGTCGTTTCTGATTGGTTACATCATTATAATTTGTGACGTTTAAACAACATATATACAGTCGCAAAAATCGTGATGAGCGCTAATGGTCACAAACAGTTTTAACGGCTCCGGTTAACGCCAACGTCATTAAACTTATTTGCGACCATTAAAAATCATATATGCAGTCGCAAACATAAAAATAACAAATGACAAATACCGAAAAGAATATTAAAACTGAAAATAAATGCAAATTTCGATGTCTATTATACTATGTCTGCATCACACCTACGACTTGGTTTGTTCTCATCTAAAGTTAAGCAACTAAAAAGCATACACAAGATGACATATTGAAATGAACAAAATATGTAATAAATGTGCAATTTATTATGCTGCCATGAAAACTTAACTCCCAAGTACCGGGTACTGCTATAACATCCAATGGTCTACCAGTAAGAATTAATCACCAATTCTAGTTTCATTTATCTACTAGTCGGATTATATTTCAAGTGTAATAACTTTGTTTCATATTAGCCCAAAACAAAACAAAAAAACAAAAACGAAGCTGATAATTTTATCACAATATTCATTTCATACAAATACTATTTCTGGCACTGGCACTGACACTTCTATTCTGAATCGATGAGTTTCTAAGATCATGGCAGTATTTTTTATTACTTCTGTATAGTAGAAGCAATATCTATCTTGTTTGCATTGTACTCTTCTTGTTACACCTGAAACGAATGTTTTTAATGAATTATATATTGGCACTGTCTAGCTTTATTTATTGTATACTTTAATTTAATGCAGTTGGATATGCAAATGTCCTTTTAGAATGTTTCAGACTTTAATGACGAAATAATTTGTGTCAATAGAATATATTTTGCATTATGGCACATTTGTTCTTTTTTGCTATTGTAACTGTTCTCTATTGTAGATATATCACAGATTCGATCCGCCCTTATATACAGTACAAATTATCAGAAAAACAGAACATTGTTTTCCTATACATATATGCAGTAGCCATAAAACAAGTAAACTTACCTAACTACAGTTTTTCATTTTGTCTTATGCAGTTACAGTTTGTCCAGGATTATTGCTTTGCTGCATTCCAACAATACATATTTTCTTCAATCAAGAAGTAAAACAGGGATCCTGCAACCATGGAAAAGTATGTGATGTTTATGGCCATTTATCAATTTGACATTTTTAAAATGAATTATGAAAGTACCCTGTAAATATATAGAATGAAACAAATACTATGAATAAACCATATGTGAGTGCAATCAACTTCCGTTGGGCTACATACTTATGATATAAGTACCATGGTACAATGTATGAAATTTTCTACTTAGAGAAAAGAGTGCTATTCTTCATTTCTTTGGCAAATATAGTTGGAATGTTTACAAAATATAACAATGCAACAGACTTGTTCTTGAAATGTGTGCAACTTATGCAGAAATGTCTCTGGTATTTGGAATGTCCGTTGCAGATGAAGGTTTGAAAAATCGATGTTTTATAGTCAACTTGTAAAACATCTTAAATAGTATGAAACGATGAATAAACAAATGTATGACCCAAAACATGTACATATTTCCCTACTCAATGTACATTAGATAAAAAGTTGCATGCCCTGTTATTCTGGTAAGGTTTCGTAATGGGGCTGACCCAAAACTCTAAAGCAGCACAAATTACAAAAGTAGCAGAATTTAGAGTTTTTGAAGCCAGAACTAGGATTTTATTTGCAAACTGACCGAAACAGTAATGTACAAACTTGAACAAAGAAACAAGAACTCACCTTAGGTAATTCCTTTCCCGATTCAGTCGAGCAGATACAGCAATAATCCAAAACCATCGCAAAATATTTAACTTATTTGAGATTGACACATACAGTCACCTGGCGGATATTGATTTATTATTGATCTGTATTTCTAAATTTAAAAGCAAAACATGTCTTTATCAGCCTTAATAGGATACTTATAAAATATGTTAGACATAAAGAGCAACATTATGTAAAACATTATAGTATTTCAGTTCATTTAGAAAGACAACACTTTAAAATTGTTAAAAGAATCACATATATCTTTTCAAACGACTGTCGCTTGGCGTTCCAATATGACTATATAAAAAGCTTTTACTTTTTAGGAAACGAAAAACTGCACTATCGTGCTTTAATTATTTAGACAGTATTATACTTATCATTACGAAAGCAAAGATATGATCCGGGACTACTTTGTGTAAAATGTTCGTGCTAAAATCTGCCGCTAGGTGTCTCTGGTGATCGGATTCCCGCCAAATTGTCTCGCTTTTATTAAAAAAAAAATTCTTTCGCACATTAAACATTTTCATAATATGTGTCTGTTACGTAAATAATTGTTGCTGTTAGGGATACTATTTATAGGAAGACCCTTGGTAAAGTCCTGGACAGCCAAGAAATACTTTATTTATATCATGTTCTTTTTTATTTACAAATTAATGGAAGTATCTAGGTACACATTCCTAATGAAAAAAATGTATGTTTTTTTCTGCATTGTTTTATTCAATTTCGAGCTATGTTGTCTATATTTTCATCATAATTATAAACTCTCTCTCTCTCTCTCTCTCTCTCTCTCTCTCTCTCTCTCTAAAAGCCCATCAACACAGAAAAACTTGCTTTATAAATTTTGATATATAAATCAATATTTACTATGAAGATGGGTCGATTGTACAATTTCCTTGTGGTTTATATTTCATTTTTTTGGATAGAGCCAGTCCTATCCAGTAAGGCTTGCTGTACCAACCACACAAAGAGTTCATTTATGACACTGATGACAACGCCTTAATTAGATTAATTAGACATGGTGCGGACACCAGGGACTCTCAGCTAAGCCCGTCATTTTCGTTGACAGCAAGAAGCATCCTCTTTTAATTCAAACTATATGAAAAACTATTTTTGCAGTAACAGCGAATTTCAACGAAGTGATACAGAACTGTTCAGCTGCATATTCATGTGACGTGGGCACATATTAAAACATATGTTGGCTTTACTAACTATAAGGATAACATGCGTGAAGACTGAAACATTGTTAAATCCCATGTCCTGCATTGCCAGACTGATGTAAGTGGGAAGCAAATGCCAGATATTTTGATATTATTATGCTGAACAGAAGAGCTACAAAAGCGCACGGATTCGGGCAAAGAAGTGTGAAATACGCGAATGTCATTGTTTTAAATATTCAGTTATGATACTTGAAGTTATATTTTTCAAACGCTCATTTATCTCCTTTTAATATGAAGAATGTTATACCAAGAACGTTTTCATGAATATTACTCGAAAGAATTATATTTCTTCCAGCATATATCAGTTTTAATATTCTTTGGCAAAAATTTAAAGCCTGGGTGTGTAAGTGAATTTGTTTGAAGACTCTAAAATTTTCAAACATTGTAAATGACACGAACCTTTGTACATGCCATTGTGATATTCAAAATGAAAATGATGAAACACTATACAGAAAGTTAGAAAATGTACCTTGTTAGTTACACTGAATAATCCCTCACTTGCGGGAGCATTTACTTTAACTGTTCCTGCAAAAACGGTTGCCAGAGTATTGTAGAAGCTAGACTTGCCAGAACCAACCGTTCCGATGAGCAGTATATTGTAATGACTTATGACTAGGCCAGTGAGTGGTTCCAACATTTCTAGACGCTGTTTCATCGCCTTTGTCTCATCATCCTATCGCATGTAAAAGTTTCATTATGTACAAATGAAATAAATGATCTTAAATAGATTGAAATATTCTACATAGATTATACAGGTATGGTTGAATGTTAGGTAGGAGTACATTTCTGAGAAAAAAAACTTGTAAAAGCCACATAAACACATATAAAGCGATCTACAATTTCAAGAATGGTCTTAGACATTATAACTACTTTGTTGGGAAATTACATTGTTGCAATATAGGAAAAGAGTGACAAAAAAGCAGTCAGTGATTACAAATGTTAACTTCAGCTGAGTTTTTTTTCTGATTATCGTGATTAATGTCATAATAAGAACTTCTGATTGCAATTTGCAAGTCTACAAAAATTGCAAACATTTTAAATGTAAAACATGTAAAATGAAGACTTTACAGGCTGTTACCGTGGAATAGGATATACTTTTACATTTTATCAGCTGGCATAGTCAATGATTGCCTATCACATGATAGTTTGAGAATTAACATCTATAAACCCAAACCAAACACACTGTTAGTTTATAGATTATACTTATCCGCTTCATAGACAATTAGGCAGCTTAAACATCATCTAATGGGTTATACAAATGTACTGCATGGGAAGTATACATGAACATAACAAGGGGACCATGAAGTATATCTATATTCAATTTGCCACCGTACGCCTTAAATGTACTAGAGTCAAATGAAGTCGGCTAGTCAAAGACGGCTATAATTACTACCAAATTCTTAAATTAGATAAGATGCACAACGTGACAGAACGGTCCTTAAGGGTAAAATAATGTGTAAATTTCAAACTAACATAGATAAACTTTTGATGTTGGTACCATTTCAAAGCGCATTTACCGGAATTCCATCAAAAGTAACGAAATGAAATGAGCAATTTTATTTTTGCCGAAAATTAAGATATTTGATAAGAGAGTCATCGTTGGAAAACTGAATGCCTGTAGATGTATTCACGATTATTTGACTCAATGGTCTGGTCAATCATAGCATATGGTGCAGCTGTATGGGGCGCACATACCTTCAGTTGTATTGACAATGTACAGAACAAAGCAATGTGTATGCTGTTAGGGGTGTCAAAATTTGCTCAATCTACTGCTGTTTTAGGCAAGATGGCGACCCACACCAGTGAGACAGATGAGTGTACTCTCAAATGCAAATATAAGAGTGAATCGTAGAATGTTCAACTAATGCTATTCGCAAAGTAGTAATAAATGTAGACATTGGTGCTTCAGAGTCTGCACAAAATTTAGATAACTTCATTGTGAAGAGTTATGTCAACAAATACTACCAATATCAAAGAAGGGTATCACTAATAAAGTTTCTGAATCTTTTATGAATTTATTTGTTGATAAGTGGATGCTGAAATTGGCAAAATTAAATGAGGCAAGAACAAGTTACGAACATATAAACTTTTTTAAATCAAATTGTGAAACAGAACAATATTGTAAAATTATCCAGTCATGTTCACAAAGATAAGCTTTGGCAAAATTTCGAATAGGTGTTATAATAATAATTGATGCGCAACGTGACAAAAGGGCCCTTATCGTCAAAATATGTCATATCTTTTGAAGTAACTATGCTACAGTTCAAATCGATGTATCAAATTAAAGAGCATGTTTATGAATACCATCAAATCTTTTATGTCAGCATTGCTCATGAATATTAATTAGGTGAAAAGACACGCGCAAAAAATCGATTCTGTTAAGGTCACTTCTTATTCTTAATAACCTATTGTATTTTAAAACAAGATACATTCAGCTTTCCAACGATGTCTTTCTTTTCAAAGTACATTGTATGTTAGTTTTAGGCTAAAATACAAGCATTTGAAATTAGATCATGTGCATAATTTATGCATAATTATGATAATTAGCAATTTTTTTTGAATAACTGTGCCCCAGATCAACCAATTTTCACAAGTCATACATTTTTGTAGAGTCTGTTCTCTTATATACACATTGTTTCAAGCTTTCAAAAGTTTTCATAAAAAGTTTGAATTTTAGCACGAGCCATTTCAGTCAATAAATCTTCATAACTATTTTTGTCGTTAAAATTTTGATGGTATTCCAGTATATGCGCTTTAAAATGGTACCAACATCAAACGTGTATCTCTGATAGTTCAAAAGTTACAAATTATTTTACATTTAAGGGCCCTTTTGTCCTGTTGCGCATCAATTATATATGTACTCTTTATTTCCACTTTTCAGTGGTTTTACAAAATTTAATATAGACTAAAGTCTGTTCCATTCCACTTTAGACCCCCAACTTTGACCTGAACTGAAAAAACTTGAGCGGTTTTCGTATAGATTTTACCTGTTATGTGATCACAAAAAAGTCACCCTCAGGAATTTCAAGCGTTTTTCAAACAATCACATCATTTTGTAAAGATGCCGGTATTTATTTTTCTATGGAGACTCGCCATTGTTTACATTGGACGCCATTGACGTTTACTCTTCCGTTACAGAGACGTTACGCCAAAGTTTACGTGTTTTTCCATAAACTGTTCGGGGGACATTTTAATATTACAACCAGAGGTATGGTTATTATTTAGCACTGGAAGCAATACATAAACTGTAAATGTACTGTAAATGGGCTACATCGGGTGTTTTCATCTTCAACAGGCTGTAGGAAACGTTTAAGTTACGTATCGATTTCAAATTCGTTTTAATATGTGTTATAGGCTTTTAGCATAACGGCTTAGTAGGTTTCATTTCTTATTCGGCGACAGATTGGGTCGCAAATTACGTAACAAAGTGGGATCTTTTACATTAGAATCAAGCAAAAAGGGACAGTTTTGCCTGATATAAATGTCAGTTTTATATGTACGAAGGCTTTAAAATGACTTGTTATTGTTGTATAAAATATATTCTAAGTAATAAATAATATTTGACATATGTGCGTGCGCCTGTATGTCCGTGGTCAGATTATTAGTTTCTGTCATGAGCATGAGGTTCAGATCGAAATATCCGTCGCCGAGGGTAACTGTTTTGGTGAAAACGAGGCTTTGCCGAGTTCCAGCAAAACAGTTACCCTCGGTGACGGATATTTCAATATAAACCAAATGCCTCATGATTGAAAATTTTTCATGCATACCGTCTTGCACTTTAAAGAAAATTTCGATATTCAAACTTCTCGAAATGATGCATTTTCATACAAAAATAAACGAAATTCAGACGTTGTGTTTGAGAAGGTGACGTCACAATGTTTATGACGTTACGCCACAAGCAATTCACGACAATCGTCTGGCATACCGAGTTTCCGCCATGGGTAAAATCACTGGAAATGCTGATCCGTTATGCAAGAAAGGCACTGTCTAGATTTGCTTGAAACATTACCTGTTACGGGAGTGATATGCCGTGTCTATTCTACATGTAGGACGTGCGAGTGCGGGATTCTTCCTATTTTTTTCAAAGATCTTCTTACAACAGAATAGTTTTATAGATACAGTACTGCCAACGCAACCGGAACCATTTCGAACCGCTACCGGACCGGGAACGAAACGAGCGGACCGGACAGGACCGGACCGTTAGAACCCATTGTAACTGTTCACCGATGTTAAAAATAGAATTTACAAACTGAAACGAAGCGTTACTATGACCGTTGTCATCACGTGGTAATAAGCGTGAGAATTCACCAATCAACATTTAGAAAGGCGTGACACGTAAAGCGGCTATCTGAAATCAGGTTTAAGAATCGATTACATGTGAATTTCTAATTTGGCATATCTGTAGTAAATGACTGAAAGTAAAATCAACAGTATCAAATCACAAAACATAAGTATGCTAAACTTTGATTTTCCATGCCTTGTACATGTATAATAGAATCTAAAGCACGACGAGACATACGGCAGAAAAAGTGTCAAGCGCTATATCAGCAGCCACTCGATTAGGAGTACGGTTCGGTAGTATCCGTAAATAACGGATAGGGTCATAAATCATTGATAATTGATTGTACTTGAATATTACCTGAGGGAGATCACGAACTTGCCGCGTAACTTATGCTTTAACTTTTACCATTTCTACCAGAAGATAACTTCAACATTATCATTTACATTACTTGCAATTATTGATTATAATAATAATAATAATAATAATAATAATAATGTTTTAACTAGAGAGCACTATTTAATTACAGTCACATGTTCATTCATAAATGAATTTATTGTAAATAACGGATGCTGGAAATATAATTCGTTGGTAGTAATTGTTGACAATAGTCACATATAATCCAAAAGGTTCAAAACTCGTGAATTTTGACATAATGGGAAAGAATCTTGTGTGCACTTGTTTTTTATATTCGGCTGATCCCTTTACACGTGCGTAATGTTTGCACGTGAGAATTGATGAAAATTGTAGACCTGTTATTTTCAAGTACAGACGCACATGGCAAGTCTGATGCAAAAGCATAGTGTGCTTTAAAACCGTAAAAAGGTGGACCTTCATGTTCCCGGTAAATAGTACGTCAACGTTTTTATATTGCGATCTTAAATTTCCAATCAGTTATTCCTGATCTGATCAAGACTGACCTTTGATTTCGGTATTCTTTTCTAATTTGAAAAAAAAACAGTTTCCTTTTCAGAATATCAAAAAGGTTTTACATACTCTAGTAAACGCTTAATGTTGAATGCCTTAAAAAGTATGTGTTTGTATGTCATTA
>JAUMHA010389557.1:985-11908 GCA_032359765.1 Saxidomus gigantea
TGTTCAGCACATCGAAACAATGTGTCTCGTGCAAGACCCACGTTCGTACCTTAAAGGTCAAAGTCACACTCGACTTTAAAGGTAATGTATTACTGTATGCATGGAAACTGTCATGCATGGACGGATTTTAAGATTACATTGCACAATTGTTGAGCAGATGGAGAGGACACAGACTGTGAGACACCTCTGTCGGGGGCATTCGTCACTTATGAGGGACAACTCTTGTTGTTTCAATAGTCTAATTAAAGTTGTTTTTTTTTTGGTGATCGTTCAAAATCTTATTAAGTATTGAGTATTAATTGTAGCAATTCAATGAATTTGTCTGATTTGTTTGAAGGTATAGCAATTTGTGCCAAAACGTTTATGTAATGACTGCTCTCCCTATCTGTCTGTCTATGTCTGTCTCTGTCATCTGTCTCTCACTTTCCGTCTCTCTCGTTCTCTGTCTCTGTGTCTGTTTCTGTCTCTGTCTCTCTGTCTCTGTCTCTCTCTGTCTCTGTCTGTCTGTCTGTCTGTCTGTCTGTCTGTCTGTCTCTCTCTCTCTCTCTCTCTCAATCATAACTTCTTAATTAGCATGAATCTTATCTTGTAACCTTTGAATGAATTTATTCATGTTAGTGACAGTAGTTTATGTTTGAATATACTGGTATTGTTGATACATTTCTTAGTCCATGTTAGAATAAACTAAGTGAAACATACACATTTTTAGCGTATAGAATTAAAGAGTACCACTCCCAATGCCCTTAAAAGTTATCTTAAATACGGTTATTTAGGTGTAGCGGGTATCTTATCTTATCAAAATTTAATAGGGTTTCAGCTATTCAACTTTTTAACGAATTTACTCACCAGTATCTATATGACTTCTTTCTTGACTTAACTGCATTTCACGAGTCGTTCTTTTACAAACAGTGATCTTTTCTTTCTTCCATTTGTTGTTTAGATCAATCAGATGACATCTGCATGTACACTTAACGCAATGGCTACACTCATGGGAGGTAGTGGGTTGTAGGTCGCTATCTGTGGTCTCTGTTTGATTTTGCAGCATATATTGTAACCTTTCGCTGTTCAGCAACTGTTCAACAACTCGTCGGCTTATTTGTTCTTAAATAAATAAATGATTCATTGCAATAAAGAAAGTTTTTAGGTAATATAACAGAATGTATAAAAAGAATGCGGCTGAAATAAGATTTAAATTTATGTGCATTGGACATGCTTCGGTGTTGCATACAATCTATTTGGAAAATCAAGTTAAGTGCAACTCAAGTTTGAACACATTAAAGTACTGATAAGTTTTCCTTTACAGCTTCGGATTAATTCTTTTTGTCAACAGGGATTTCAATGTATGTTTAAATCCCACTTAAATAATTTAATGTAACAGGTTTCTTTTCAGAACCCGTTCATAAATGTTCAAAGTGTATACTTATGATAATGAATCTTATTCACCATATACCCAGAGCTCTAGTGTCTAATTAACTTTACTCTCATCACATATAGAGAAGGTCGAAATGACATGGAAAATATTGACCCAAAGGACAGAATACCTATAGGAGAGGACCACTAGGCATGGGTAAATACTAATACCTAAGTTCTAGACATTGCAATGGTTCTTATACACGTCTACATAGAATAATGACCTCCGGATTTGGTCGATTTTGACCAAAGAAACATAATGTACTCTTGACAGACGATAACAAGGTGATGCTACACATCAACTGTCTACACTTTAAATTTACCTTACTAAGTGCTAAATGGTTGTGGACGAAAATATTTCTAAGTTCCTGATTATTAAAGTCTCTATAAAATACATGAACCCATGGGAAGGGCTTATTGTAACCTAAGGGATATAAATCAAAATATTTTGGTAGAGGATTACTAGATGATGGTATAAACCAAATATCTAAGCTCCGGGTGTTATGATACAAAACATGAAGTATTTCCGCATACAAGTCTATATAATAATAGCGAATAACAATCGGGACATTGCTAATTTCGATCACAAAGGTATGCTTTGAACAAACTTGATAGAGGACGAATACCCAATGCTATTAAATATCTTATCATTGGGTTTTGCTGTTTTTGTATTTCTTTGTAACACAGATGACTCTCCCCGCACAGGGACATTTACATCAACACCAAGGTGACGAAACATTGCTTCCGAAGAGTATATCAAAGTGAATGTTACATAAGAATGACCACTGGTGAGACTAATCCCATTTTTGATCGCTTTTTACTGCACGTATCAATATAGTCATACGGTACGGGTCAGGCAAAGCTCAATTATGGTGGCGCCCGCTATCAGTTTTGTACATTGAGTTAATAGGCAATTTTATGTAGGAGTTGATCATTCAAATATGTTATATGTCAATAGAAATCTTACAAACTGTAAATTGCTATTAATATTTGACTGACCATTAAATATAACAAGTTTTCGGACGTGGTAGGTATTCATACGCATTTTGGATATTTAGTATGTATACTATGATGTCTTATTTCACTGATAAATCATTTTCTGTGTCCTAGTGGGTATGTCACCGGCTCTCTAATTTTACGGGGGAGGTTTTTTCTTCTTTTTTGGTTTTATGTTCTTTTTCATATTTAAATTTTAACAGTTTGAGGCTCGACTGTGGCAAAACAAATCCAAAACAAAAATGTTTCATATCACTGTCTTCTTGCCCGAAAGTAACTTGACCGAAATATAGTACACTGACTGGTCCAACTTTTTCAACGTTTACAACGTTCACACATTGAACATTCAAAAAAGCTTTTTTTATTTAAACTTATTTATTTATTTTCGATTGCGAAACAAGTTCTTACAACTTAGATTTACCGCTCTCGAGACTCATTCGAGATTGAATCAATCTCAAAAAGATAGGGGGGCAAAGTAGAATTATTGTGTCTTGCCTAAGGACACTACCGACATGGCTATTGTAGGGATCGAACCCTACATTTTAAAATGTTGTGATAATTTTTGCTTCATTTAAAAGAATAATATGCTGTGTATGTTGTAATTACAAATACGATTCCGTATTTTCGTTAATTATTTATCTTCGAAGATAAGAGTGTTTTTGATATTTTTAATCAGTTCAATTAGCTGATATCTGGAGTAAAAAATTACCGAGGCATGATTAAAGTAAAAATTACATGATGACTTTTACTCGTATGGTAACGACGGATCGGTTATGACAGCCTGCGTTTACTAACCGAGAATGTGTAGTTTTTACACAAAGGAAATATAAATTGCCATCTCCTAAGCATGTTGATGAATTGATATAACATAACTTTCTCTATAAGCTTCAATGATGACAAATTATATTCATGAGTGTTGTATAGTCTCTCGGTAATGCTATCAGATATTAATGTTTAGTATTCCTTTTAAATTTGTTTATCCATCTTTCAAATTCTTACTCGATTCAAAGAGTAATTTAGGCCTTGCTTACCTTCTCTTTCAGAACGACCAGATTCCTGACTTTGGAGCTGAAATGATAATGTAATTTCAGTGCTCTATGTACTAGTAAATCCGTAGCTTAATTTTGATACCATATTAATTTTAAAATTGCAATCTATATACACTATTAAACCCCTTACTGAGATATAAAAGCCAGAAGATGACGCTGGGGCAGGTTTCTATATTATACAATGTACATGGTTAACATCATAGAACCCTTTTTAAAACCCCGAAAGAACTACAGAATAAACATATTTCAAAATTGGCACAGGTGTATTTTGACATATTCTGATTATATTGGCCGATAAAAGTCAAAGAAGTATACTTTCAAATAAATTTACACCCAACTGTCAAACATTTGAATTTCTGGGGAGGAGCTTAAAGGTTATAAACCTTGATAGAGAGGTTTTAAACATTGCTAGCACGTGGTTTTGTTTATCATCAACAAGGCATTCTGTAGCAGACAAGAATTTACTGTAAAAGTGATTCACAATCACTACCTCAAGTTAGTAAATTAGTTGTAATCACCTTTTTGTTATGAAACTGATTTATAATAATTATAATGAAATTTTATCTAGTTAGTGAAAAAACTCTATATCTGACCCATAACTTTGTTCTTTTGTCATGATAATTGCATACCTCTTACCTCATGCATTATTTTCTAATGCTAATTTTTCAAGGCAACAATATAAATGCCAGTTATAAAGTGCCCAAACTTTATCAGTGAAATTGATGCCATGAGTGTGCATTGTTTGACAGTCCTTTCTAATTGCCTATATTATCTGCACCATTCCACAAAATTTTCATTTTGTGCCTTGTCACTGTGTTTAAAACAATCTTACATCGTCTTTCGGATTTAAGAAACTATCGTGATATAAAAAGTCATGGATAGTGACAATAGTTAGCCTCCGCAAATTCCAGTTGTAAAGTGACAGAGCTGTTGAAATTCTAATTGATTTTTAAAAGGATTGCCAGTTTATAAGAAGCAAAAAAGTATAATTACTGTATGGACACTCATTACGTCTTTCAACAATGCTCTATTACAGTTTGTAGACAAAAGATTCCTTTTACAAAGTAAAGATTGATTAGCATTACTAGACTGGAATGAAAGCATAAATAGGAACGTTACATCTGAAAGAATTATTAGCTATAAAAGAAATCCAGAAATGACATACAAAATACCTGTTAAAAAAAACAAAAAAACAAAACAAAAACATTTCGTTATAAAGCAACAATTTGGAATAAATGTAGGGAAAGGTTATATAATGCAAAACATGGCCATAAATGTTATTGTTTGCTCTACTGTAGTGTTTACTTTAGTTATATTTAGCAAAGGTACAGCATCCCTCTGCATGAGTGATAGCTTGTTATCAGATAAACACTCCTACAAATACGATTCGAATAGCTTAATTGTGTTTTTAGAAAGATGATACAGTTCATGTTTATGTCAGAGAATTGTGTGGTCGACTAAGTCGAAAGCTTACCTTAAATCAAGGAAAACTGTCCCAAGGTACTTCCCAGAATCTATATCTTTTAACCATGTATTTATAAGGTGAATAAGAGCAGTGTGACAAGAAAGAATGCTGTTGGCGGAAACCTGACTGAGTGGAATGGATTATATTCGTCGAAGTTAGAAATGTTTGAGGCTGTGAAGCAATGTGTCGTTCAAATGTTTAAGACAGAGTTGGTAAATCGAGATAGATCGATACTTATTTTGGTCGTCTTTATTTCCATTTTTAAAACTTGGTATAACAAATGCCTCTTTAAACTTATCTAAGCAATTTGTTTCGTTCATTAATGGCGCATTTAATATCGTCCGTGGACCTTTCAGGTTGTATATCTCTTTTTATTCTTTTTCTTTCATTGGCGCGTGTGATCCTAAGGATACATTTATTATATCATAGAATAATTGTAATGAAACGTTTGGATAATCGTACATTATCACCGTATCAAGATCCATATTTAATAAATCATGCTGAAATGCAAATTTGTCAAACCTTTTACAGCATATGCATTTAATTGTTTTATGAAATGATCCACTGCAATTGTGACTCATTGAATGTGTAAAGCAAATCGGAATTGATCACTTATACTGTAATTCAGAACCTTAATTCCTGTAATATTTTCTATATTGTTCGAGCAAATATGATCAATAATGGTCGAAGAATACTTAGTGATTCTTGCTGGGGTATCTATCAGTTGTGTTAGGCCGTATTTCATACTAAGATCATTCCATTTTGCATTTTTAAAATATCCTGGCGTCTTATCGACAAAATAATTTATGTCATAGCACCAAGAATATGGGAATTATAGTTCAGTAAAGTAAATCATTGTTCTCAAGTAATATTTCAAAATTCAATGAGAGTTTCGAGTCTGAAGGTCGATAAACGAAACCAAATAAAACTGACCTAGTGATTGGAAAATTCATCTCGATACAAATGGATTCGATATCAGTGTTTTTTGGATCGTATCTACGTTTATAAGGGATTTAGTCATTAATGTATACCAAAACACCGCCACCCTTTTTATTTTTTCGATCCCTTCTCTCGAAGGTAAAGTGGTGTATATGCAAACTGTCATCATTAATATTATCTGTTAAAATGTTTCATATAATCCTAGTATATTACTAGAATAAGGCAAAGATAAATGATATTTTAGTTCATCTAGTTTTGGCAATAAATGTTGGATGTTTCAACTAGCTATATGAATACCTTTCTTTTCGTAAGTAATCACGATATTCATCCAATTGTTTACTATGATTTGGGTTAGATGTATTTGTTTCGCAAGTATCAATAAGGTGGTTACCTATCGCACGATCTGTCTGATCCAGTAATAATAAATAATCGCACTTACATGAAATACTGTTACATTCATTGCACAATTCGTTTAAAATTTCAGAATCTATTTATGTTTGAGTGGTTGTCTGCGCTTCCCTAACACTGACGTCTACAGTCACTGGTATCATGATTCATCATATCACAGTTCATACAGTATAAACGTTCTCCTGAGAATCTGCGGGGCCGTTTTCCGGTTGTGTGCAGTCCACTTCCGGTTCTGATTTGCTCACTTCCGGTTCGGTTTCTCGGTGAGTTAACGATCTGTCTTGAAGATTCATAACCCAAACTAGATGATTTTCGCCGGATGTTTATAACACGATTCAGATCTGCGACAAGATGTCGTGAACCCACAACATTTAAATGTTTACTGTCCCAGTTGAATATATGTGAGGCCACAGCTCCATTACCAAATATAAACATGCAGTAACAGTCAATGCGTGTGGCGGTTGTATCATAGCATATCTGATTGATGGCGTCATTTAATGGAACAACATCTGCGTCCAATTCACTGTAGAGTCTTTTGATAGTTTCCTGTCTATCAGCTGCGTTGTTGCCGCCAATATAAATGACGACATTCTTGTATGGATCCATGTTCCATGAACGCAACACAGAACTCACAGAACTGACGTTAGTGTTCTTTTTTCCAGGCAGTGTTTTAATAGTCACATTTTTATCAAGACCACGCTTCTGTATGCCACGCAAAATGAAATCTCAAATTATCAGCGTTCTTTTTTTTCTTGGTTGACGTTTATTTCCCATGCTTTACCTGACATCTGAAATAAGCTATGTAGCTGTAGAATCTTCAGTTTGATCTTTCCGGTGCGTTTCCGCTGGCACTTCCGGTTGCCCTTGGCCATTTATAGTGATTTCTTCGCTACTACTCTGTGTAGAACAACTCTGCGGCGATTCATCTGTGTAAGTTCGTGACTTCAATTGTGCAGTTTTTGTCTTGAATAGACTGAAGTCTCCTTTGCATTACATCGATTGATTGTTGAGAATCAATAGAAGTATTTTCGACCGTCCGTGTTAATGTGTCCACACTTTCTTTTATCTGCGATGAGTGTAGGGAATTGGATTTATTTATACTCACAACTTCATCCTTAAGCCTTTCAAATTGTTCCCTAGATTCCAATATGTACGCTTTTAAAATCTGTTTGGTGTTTACTACAATATCGTTCATTTCAGGGAATTCTCCGCTTAATTGTAAATTCAATGTTTCCACTTATTCAGTTTGACAACATGAATCTACAAATTCACCATTTGTTTCACCACTTTCAGCACTAACTCTGATTACAACGTCAGTTTTCTGTGAGTTGCTCTGCGAGCCGTGAACTTTCAAAATCACTTCTTCATCCGCAAGATCCGAAACTGATTCGTATTTGTCGTATTTGTCATTTCCTTTGCATAATTCAATTGCTTCACGGATTATGTCATTTAATGTAGAAAGTTAGTACATTCAACAGGCAATGCGTTTTCAATTTTCTTTATTCATTCCGGAAAGTCTTTCTCCATGGAAATCTTCACTTGCTTGCCATTTACCAGACATGCAGAAGTTGTATGATAAAGATTCAGGGTGTATAAAGAACTCCTACCATTTGTAAGTTATATTGCGTCTGCACATTACATCCTTGCTGGTCATTTATGTGGATGATTTAACACCTTCTCTGTTCGCTTTCTTTTGAAAAGTGCTTTCCAGCGACCATTATCAGCAGTTAATAAAAGCCGGCACTTAACGCAATTCTTATTCCACCTCCTGTTTCAGTTACCTGAACATCGTCCGTCATAGTTGCTTCTAGTTCTTCCGGTGAACTTGGAAGTTGAGCTTTTTACCTAACTCCATTTTCGATATTTCCAACAAAACATATATATCAAAATGTTCCTTTTCAGATTCTTCTCCGTTAAGATGTGTTTTTGTAATTTCAACGTCAACGTTTAACCTTCAATGCATGATAAAGTTACAGTCCCGACACGAATGTATGCATATATACAGGATTTCAATTATCAATAAGTGTGACATTGACCTTTGAGATTGGACCGTGGGTCTTGCCGTGACACGTCATTTTGATGTGTTGAACAATTGTCCCAAGTTCTTTTAAAATTCTTTAAAGGTAAGACGAGCGGATTGACAGACAGACGGACGTACCTACCAGACGGATTTTGTGAGGCTGTCCCTTTGACCTTTCTTTGATCTTTTTTAACCCCACCATGGAATTATTTAACCCCACAATACCATTTTAACACCATAATGACGGAATGAACTGAAACAACCTCACAATGCTAAGTTGAACTCAAACCCCCTAATGACTACTGGGCATGTACGGTCAGACAAACGGACGGACGGTGAGATTTTGATATGCCTACATTTTGGGGCATTAAAAGTACAAACAACTAGTTTCCATCCATGTTATTGAATATCATGCTAATTCATAATGTTCCTTACCGTGTTATTGTAAAACACAGGCCTAAATCGGGAGCACTATCGATATGCGTCAAAGAAAGAAAAAAAAAGCACTAAAGATAGGTATTTGGAAATAATCCGGAAGTATTCCGATAAGAGACAACCATGTATTCAAATAGTTTTTATAACTTGATGAAATGTTTAAAGAGAATGTAACTTTTAATCTGTTTTTCTTTGTAAGCGACAGGCAAATGTTTCCGGGCACATTCAAGTGCTAACAAGTATTGCATATTTGATTTTTGAATGTATTTAAATGTTACTATCAATACTGTTCAAAATATACGAGCATATGTCTTGTTATGATATAGTTTACATTTTTGATAAAATGTTATGAGTATTTTGCTAAAAAAGACCTAATTATTTACATTTTTTGCAAAACACTTATTTTCTGTTTCCGTTCTTTAAAATATTTATAGCAAACTTTATATGTTAAACTTATTCTATTTGATTAAATTTCTATATGTTTGGGACAGTTTTGAAGCTATTTAAACAATAGCTGCCTGTATTTACAAAAAAATATGTTATGCAAGGTGGGGAAATGTTACAGGCAGCTCAACAAATCAAATTTATATAATTGTAACATACAACTTTTGATCATATTCTCCCTAAATGTGGGTATTATTAATACTAACTGTTGAATTATGATTTATAAATATATTAGAATTAGGAAATGTCTAATGTTTATACATATACGGTTTATGGCAACGTGTATAACCAGAGTGATTATCTATGTAATCAGGCGAATTATCATCTAAAACTTTAGTGTAAGATACACTGCATAGATGTGATCAAAGTAGTTTGCTTGCTTTTAGTTAATTTAGCAAATTTGCCATTAAATACATGCATTGATTGTAAACAAATGAAAACAAACACCATGGGTAAATGAAGATGTCAAAGAGGCTAAACAGAACTAACTAGTGGAAAAACGCATTGTAAATGACGGAGAGCACCATACTTGCTACAGAAATTAGGAATCGAAAAACAACATTATGAGAATGTTTTTGAAACGGATAAATCGACTTTGATGATATATTATACAACCCTATAGATAAGGTAGATAAGGGTAAAGACTTACATTTCACAGGCTTAAATCATTTGGTCAGCCAAATATAGAAAATGTATTACCAGTACTTAACAAACATGGCAGTCAAGTATTTGATGGACAAGAAAAGTGTGGAATACTTAAAGAAACAAAGACACAGGGGAGCATATTTGTTGATGAATTCGTGGTAGATATCGAGCAGCATATATGGGAAATAAAGGCACGCAAACAGAAAGAGAAATAAAAGTTCGTAAACAGAAGAAGAAGTTGAAGCATCACTGCAGAAACTTAAAATAAAATAGCAGCTGCTGGCCAAGACAATGTTATCAACTATCTGATCTGAAATAGCAATACAACTTTGTCAGATGCGATCACCACATCACAAATCCCGGATAATTGCATACATAAAATTCCTACAGAAGCCAGGCAAGCAGACATGTTATAAGGCAGGCTTATATTGACCCTCAATTAATCAGCCCAATGTCCTAGGTAAATGCACAGAACAAGTAAATTCTATATTGTTCTCATGCTCTGAACATCATAATCTTCATGACACAGCAGAGGTACCACACATACCTTATAGCAAATAGTTCAGGACTTCAGTACATTGCATCTGGTTTGAACAATAACTGTATAACAGCTCCCGTCTTCATTTATATGGAAAGGACATTCGACATTGTATAAAGAGGTGGGCTTCTAGTTAAATTACACAACCTGTATCAAAGGTCAAGTTTGTGTTCTATCGGAGAAAAATGTTTGTTGTTGTTTGAGAAGCTACTAAGATGATCCTTTTAAGACAAAAATTTGAGTTCAATGTTATCCCACTGGTCTACAACCTTTACCTGAGTAGCATATTCCTAAATGTCACAAGCCAGAAAGTAAAAGTTTCTGATATAAGTATAATCTTGAGAACGGAATATAACCAAAAGATGTTGAGACGAAATTACAGGAAGACATAGATTATGTCGCTGAATATAGACAACACTGAATTTTGCATATACAAGAGGCGAAAGTAGATGTAGTCCTCGATGTAAAGCTCTGTTTCCGGCAACATCTCTAATATATTCAATTCAATTCAATTCAATAGTTTATTGTATAATAAGGCCTCCGGCCCATACACAAGTATAATATTATACAAAAG
>JAUMHA010389568.1:0-11907 GCA_032359765.1 Saxidomus gigantea
GGGTCTATTAATAACCTTGTTGTTGAGTACAAACTGTCCGAGTTCATCGAATAATCGTTTTTCGTTTTGTTCTTAATGGTTATCGCTTTATCATTTAAGGTTCATTCATCAGTTATCGGGCGTGCATCGTGTATTCAGTTAGCGTGTTTAGTTCGTGTGTGAAACGTTATACGTGAGCACCACTAATCATTTTAAGTAGCTGGCGGCTCACAAGCCGGTAATGTCACAACGGAAAACTTCTGGGATTCGAACTTCCGACCTCCCAGTCGAAAGCGGATTCCTAAACCACTGAACCAAGAGACGCTTTATTTGGCATATATTTCTTCAGAATTACGGAGTTAGCGTACCGCTCCGTGGTCGATTGGTTAGATTCGCTGTCTTGAAATCAATGTATTCTTTCAATAATTGAGGGTTATGGGTTCGGGACCTACTACCAACCATGTTTCATTATTTGATAAAAATGGCAGCTTGAGTTCCAGTACTTGTCCTTCATAGGAGAGGTGACTAGGACAACCTTTAACAACAACTGGAATATGGTTGAAAGGTGCAAGTGTGCCTGCACATGTACAAGAAAGATAAAATAAAGCGTATTTAGAGCAAATCTCTCCCGATTGAGCTAAGCGGCCACTTCCTTATTTTCTCTCAAATTGTGATTAAATATGTACCATCACATGTGCATCAGGTAAACAAACTTAACCATCGTATATCTTATCAAAAACTTTACTTGAAATATTGACCGTGTTTCACTGATCGAGAAAGTATGTTACCTCTACACTTACTTAACTCAGAAATCAATTGCAAGTGTTACATAATCGATGGCATTGGATGTACATGTATATATGAACGGAGAAATGAAAACAATTTAATGTAGTTTATGTTATGATGTTAAGTTCTGACAACTGTTTGTTTTGTCTCATAACGTTTATCATAAATTTCGTTATACAATTATAAACGTTTAATATTGTTATCGTATGACGAATTTATATTAACATATTAAAGCATGCTAAAATGTTATAATTGAGCATCGTATAACGAATGAAAGTGTACATACATGTATATCCTCAATTATCAAACGTTCAAAATATCTCACAGGACATATGCAAACAAAATATTTTAATATACAAGTGTTAAAAAACTTAATAAAAATGAACGGCATTATTTCCAGATGACATTTTTCTACTTCATCCAAATACATTTATTACTTCTGGTCTATTCTTATTCACATAAAACCCAAAAAGCATTTATTTAAACCATCATTTGCTTTATCAAACCAGCAAATTCATCTATCACTTCTACAAATCGTTTTACCTGAGCTCCTGCCGGTTTCATCAGATGTTTTAACTTTCAAAAAGTATCAAAAAAATCCTGGTAATCGTCAATCACTTTGATAACCAAATTACCACTGACAGCTTTTCATTAAAGTGTCCATTAATTTTAAACCGTTCTTTACTGTTCTTAACCGATATTTTTATCCTGCGGTCTTCTTCGGTTACCGTATCATGCTCAATAATCTATAAAACATAACAGTTGTGTTACAATTAGAATAAGACATATTGTATAAAAGCATGTATTGAATAAAATGCCACTCGGCTTTTGATAAAATTGTTATCTTTTAGTATCTCTGTGTGTATAAATAGTAACGATTTTGTTTCAGAATGTCAGAAATACCACAAGGGTAAATTGAAGTAGAATCTGATTTCGGCCAAACCAATTAGTTATTTATTTTTCATACCCTGTCCAATCAATTAGTGTGATGTAACTTTCGGGCCATTTTAATCAAATGAGCGATGGGCAGTTTTCGGATCCCGTTGCACAATTTTTTTTTAGCTTTGAGTGAGCTGTGTGTACTTTAAACACCGAATACCTTTTTTACTCTTTACCTTTGATTGTTTATAGTCCCGGCCGACCTTGGTGCACTTGCCAAGACTCCAGACACGCGCAGGTTGAAGAGAGACAAATGCAGATTGCAGATACAAGGGAATCCGGGTAACTCTTTTACGGCTAGACCCCTTTGTTATTTTACATGCCCGGTATATAGCACCGATACACGTGAAACTACCTCTGGGTTTCTGACCAGTTCATCTATAGATGGTTGGGAAACACTGAAAAGCGTCCCCTTCCGGGATCCGAACCGGGGACCTCTGGATTGACTCGACCACCGCGCAGCCCTCACCGAATACTTACCGCTGCATTTCTTCGCTTCTCAAAACGCCCCTTTCAGCGGTATTTCATTTATTTTTACAAGATGGTGGTTTACCAAGCTGGTAGTTTACCTAACAACCTTTTCTGGGAGAAACCAACATTAGCCCCCATCTCCCGTAAGAAACTGCCAACTTTCTCGGTTGTGTCAGAGCTTTTAAAACCTTTACAAATTGGTAAATTTGTTCATTATTGTTGTTCTTATAAGATAACACTGTATTTTGTATTCTCGCAACACCATATTCCTTATTATAGATTTAATTTTAAAAGGTCATTTCAAAAACATTTGACAACATGTTTGTACCATTGTACGTGCGTGCCTATTTGGGCTTTACTTTGAAATAATTTAGAATTAAACATTGTGCTATGTTGCATTTTGGTCGTTTTTAAACAGGCGGGCTGTTTACCTAATAATAATTCCGGGGAATAGCCAGTACTGTTCTGAAACTGCCAACTTTCTCACATCAAGAGACATGGTCGTTAGCATAGCTCAAACCCATGACCTTCAATGTGTGAGAGGTTACAGTGATTTCAAGTTAGCGACTGTATTGAGTTAACATTCGACTAACGAGGCGAACTAAATGCAACTTAATTGTGCACATTGTTTACAATTAATGTAGTATGAAAGCCAATAATATTACATGTGTTTTGTTCATTAAGTGTTTTGTTCATGTTTTAAAGAATGGAAGTCCTGAATTTTTACAATTAGGTACTGGAAGATTGAGTAATCTTCTGTGATTCTCATTGAGTGGAAAATTGTGATTTGTTGAAGATTCGCTTTAAAGACTGTGAAATGGACACGATCTTCACATGCATGCATGTTTCTTCTTACATAATACAACTTACTCAATAAAAAATATAATTTGCTACTAATTGAAGGGTAACTACACCATTATTGAGAGTTTAAAGCAAATTAAAGAAATAAGAATGAGCTAAGTACACCTATAAGATATTTATAAATCGTATTGTTTTGTGTATTATGCGACACTATTTATCTGGCACTCATTAATCTTCGCCAATATCTTCGGTTACGTTCGGGTGTATTTTCATTGTTTCAATTGATTGTCGTATCGAACAAATACATTTCACCCACTAAAGTTCACACCGCAGAAACAGTGGCGTAGTGGTAAGATGCCTTGGGTCGAATCCTGCACACAGTAATTTTAATTTTTAAAAGTTACTTATAAGAGTATGGCTATTTTTATTTAATTTGTAACACTGCCTTATGCAACGTTTCCGCTCTTTTATATTCTATGATTTCCTTTTTTTTATTGTTTGTTGCTTTGTTTTCTGTGTTTTTTATTTTTCATGTGTTAATACTTATTATTGATATTCATGGCATTTCAGGAATCACATAAAATTACCTTAACGGTTGAATGATTTTTTTCTTGTCTGTCCCTGGGCTATCTTCGAAATCCTTCGAAATATTTGCCAAGGGAATTTTATCTTTAGGGCGTAGCTGATTTTATGATTTGTTCGTCGACATTTTCAGTTTTTTATACAAATGTATGCAGGACGACGGTGAAAGAATGCTCAAATATTCACTACAAAAGTCTTGAAACCCCGTGCTTAACAAAGACAATAGAGGATACATTAAATGCAACGAAACGTTAAAAAGAAGTAAAACAAAAAATCAAGCAAGACTCGAACCTGCATACGCCAGATTGGTAGTCAACTGCCTAATCCATTACGCCATTGCGGAATGCGGTATCTGGTACAGTGCGATATTGATATTTTATATCAATCGCTTGTTATATTTTTATCCACATACGAAATATTCACGAGTGTCAGTTCAATATTGTCGCACAATACGACAGGAAATCGAAAAAAAAACGGAAATCATACGTTTTGTTATTCTGACACTCCGGCTTATTCGCCATGAAATATTGGCATTATGTTGCTAAGTAATTTGTGAGTTCGAATCCCGCTCACACAACTAAAATCATAGTTTAACTAGTAAATGTTTTGCACTTATAACTTGTCAAGGGTGAGAAAATTGCGCATCCTGACCGGTACTCGAACCCAGGATTCTTCGCTTACGAAGTTTACGGAGCAAATGATCTCCCGATTAAGCTAACTGGATGCTTTCATATTTTCTACCCAATGTGCATCAGTCCATCTTTTTTCTTATCAAATATGTTACTCGAAATGTTGACCGTTATTCGCTGGTCGGGAAAGTATAGTTACTCTACACTCATAATCAACATTAGTTTGGATGTAACGACGTTTTTCACAACAATTTTGATAGATATGAACTATTTACGTACTGAAATTATAAAACTATTCATGAAAGACTGAAAAACGCAAGAATATACTATTGGTATTATCCAATTAAAGGTGCCTTACACAGTAATTTTTTCAATCCGAAAAATGTCACAAGTGTTATTTCGTTGGCGGTTGAAAGGTCGCCAACTTCCACTCTAAAGCGAGCCTAAGTAGTGGAAGTGTCCTAAGGCAAGACACAGATAACTCCACACTGCCTCTCTCTCTCTTCAAGGTTGACTCAAGCTTGAGTGAGTCTCGAGATCGATTGATATAATATGTAAGAATTTGTATCACAACCGAGATTAAGTAACCTAGTTGTATAATTTTTACAATATATGTTAGCAGCGTTTAAGTACCAGTCTTTGTAAGGAACATATTTCTGTATACACTTTTATACGAAGATATTTCATTAAGACCAGGGATAAAATAAATATGGTTTTGATAGTATGTCAATTGTCACGCCCTGTCGCACTGTCAAGGTACTGGAAATTATTAACGACAGGATTACATGATGTGACAAAATATAGCTACAGACTTAATGGAATTACAATTGTTACATTTTAGAGCGTATATATAACTGCTTAAGCGCTTAAAATAGTAACAAGGACAAACTAACCTTAGGCCCGAGCTCCCGACAATACACATATTTAAGATAAATATCTTACTTTACAATTGTCTGATTATAGACAAGACTCTGTAATTGTTCATAAAACAAAAGAATCTGTTTTTAGATTAAACAGATTGTATAAACATACAGTATAGAAATATAGCATTATGTTTGCAGCCTTATATTGATATATATCTGTAACAACGACCGATTACATTTTTACAACATATGTTTTGTGACTTCTAACGCGATCAACATGCCCCAAACATCGTTTATTAAATCCATTTATACACTGTTTTGTCTCGGGTTATTGGAACGTTTAAGTTTTAACACAGATAACATCGCCCATCAAATCACTGATGTTTTAAAACTGCTATTTATAAACGCATTGACAAAAAATGTCAAAAATGATGTATCTTAAAGTGCAGACTGAACAATTTAATTCATTCTGCTTGATTTCCACCCCGTGATTTATTCGATTAAACAATTTTATTCGATATGATGTAAGAGGTCATCATAAATTTGCTTCTAATCAAGCCCCGCGATGTTACGAACTATGTCTTAGTATCTCTTCCAATTTTCATTCAACTATTTTTTTTCAAATTTTCAATGGCCTTAATTTCAACTGATGGTATTTGATTCTAAATCGATTCAGATAATTTAGGTCTTGCTGTCAACCTATAATTCATTCGGAACAAAAAGAAACCTTGTCAGCAGGTAATTACAATGTTGATGCCATCATTTTCAGACAATAGATCCACGCGCCTCGGCATGCAGGGCGGTCAAACTGAAGAATTGAATCTATAATGAATATATATATAAACCATGTTTTGTAACTGAAAGGTTTCAATAACTCCAAAGAACTTTTAGAAAACTTGTGCAAAAAATAATGCACAATACACTTAATTATCTCATGTTTTTGTTTTTGTTTTTTTTTAATTTGCAGACAGTCTAACCTCTGATGACGCTGCAACCAATTGAATAAAAGTGACAAATGTAATTAGTTAACTGTTTAAAACAGGTGTATTTATGTTAATCAAAGTGTTGCTTTGGGCGTTGCAGATGTTAAGATGGAAGGGAAATTCATAGTCAACAGTATGATTAAAATGTGTACAGCTTTGAAGTGGATCCTTAGTAATGTGGAAACATGTCATCTAGGGATTACAGGTTTGATCGAAGCTCTATTAAGAACATTTAAAATTTAAACCGGTATTAAGCAAGGGGAGCGATGGTGTAGAGGTTAAGGTGTCTGCCGCTCATCCCGGAGTTTGCGGGATCAAGCCCCATCAGGGTTGCGACCGTACTTCCTCATATGACACCAGTATTGGTTCTCTTCCAGGAAGCGGACTCGAGAGTGACTCGATAAGCTGCAAACCTTCTTCACAATCGAGCTTAAATAAATTAGTATAAACTATAAGCATGTGAACCTTAGAGTAATATTAGGAATATTCTGGGTTTAGCACAGTTTGCCGCGCATTAGTTTCTTAGTGTTTGTGTACTGAAAATGTTCTTAAAATTTACTAAACTTCTTATCGTGAAATCATTAAAATGTTGCCTTAACTTTGGTTATATGTTCTCTATGTTTAATTTGATTGGTCTGTACGAATCTATTTCAATTCGATTGCGAAAAAGTTCCGTAGCTTACAATTATTAAATCATTCCAGATGTCATCACCCTTGCGAGAGAGGCAGCGAGTTTTTCATCACTGCTACCAATTTACAGTTGGTCAGACTGAGGCACGTACCGCATCAGTGTGTTTGCCCACGGACAAACCTTGTGCTCGGGCTGGGATTATAACCCAGAAGCTCCCGTTCTGGAATCGAACGCCCAAACCACTGCGCTATCCAGGTCCATTGAATAATTTGATTAATTTTGATCTTCTGTTGACGCAAAAGATCAATTTATGCCATTTATTTGATGGTATAACTATTGCTATAACTGCTTTTCATACGGTGTGTTAAAACGGCACCATGCACAGGGACGCCCAACGCAAAGCATGCCTAGTTTGATCTTTGTCTCTGCTATGCTGCCTGTGACTTACAATTTTTAAACACCCTTAATTGATTTTTCGGAATATACATTTTGTATATCGTTTATATGTAGCATTTTAATAATGCAAAAAGTTGCTATAATGAAGACCGGTTGTTTTTTGACAGTTCAAGAGTTACCGTTATTACATAATTATACTTTATACACATCTATATTCTGCAAAATATTTATTGGACTATAAAGTTAAGTGGTTAGAAGTTACTCAATATGTTCCTTAATTATGTTTTTGCATTACATTCTACACACTTCACCTATATACTCATTTTATTTACAATTTTCAAGATAACGTTTCTAGGCATGTATTTGTTTCTCATTTTGCACGAATAATGCTTACGTTTATATAAATAGTATGTTACATATCGAAGATATTTTATTCAAAGCACCGATTAAAGATACATTTAGTAACTGTTTCATATATTTTAGTTGTCCAATCAATACGTAAGGAGGCACATGTCGGTGGAGAGTTAGAGAGAATCGGACTCAAAACCCTTGGGTCGCGGATTTAAACCTTAATTAGGAGGCGAAATTAAACCATTGTTGCAACGACCGGTGCAAAGTGCAAAATGTACTGGTTAGTACTTCAGGGACTAGTCACCAAACGTATTTATATCAGTTTCCTTTACCTATTGTTGGGTGTCGTCTATTTTTCCTTAGTTCAGTATATTTCTACTTCTAGCTGAATAAGCTGGCTTTTGTCCTACTATTTCGACCAATCAAATGTTAAGACTGGCTTATATACGACCATTTGCTCAAGAAAGAATGCCAGAACTGTACTGTTTTATGAATGAATACCTTGCTGTATACGATATTCTTGAAAAAGACTCTATCAATTGCTGCAGGTGCGGATTGGAATATTCGGCTCTCGGGTACCTTATTCGGCTCAATGCTGTTTATCTTATTTTAAAAATATTTCTTGTTTACACTCTCATTTACATCCTGATGCGTCGAGAAATTCTTTCTTATACTTTACCAACACACTAAATTATTCAAATCTTAAGAACTGTCCTACTTTCGAAACACTTCAATAATTCTGTCTTTGAAAGCTTTGCATCAAAATTTATTCCCATGAATCTAATGAAATACCGGCGTCTGCTTCGTGTTGCTATTTTAAGAAGACATTCTTGTTAAACAGCATTGAAAAAAACAAGAATCGCGGAGGAGAATTAGTATTGCCTAATTGGAAACAGTCAGCAACAAAAACCTCGTTGAGCAATGGTGTGCATAAGACAGTATCTTGTTTTACCAGTGATGCGTTGCACAGCTTACAGGCCGATTTTATCAAACAAATGTCTTACCACAGAAACAGAGTAATTTTTCCGGAGAATTTGTGATTTGTTATTCCTTTAATGTGCCAAGACAACGCGTTTACTTTTCAGGTAGGCGATCAGTGTTCTTTGATTACGCGCATGTCATTTCTGATGAGATGTATGCCAAACCCAATAATTGTCTATCCCTCTTTGCGTACACTATCAAGTCATAAACTTGGGTAAGGAGAAGCTCCCGGGCAGGAAATGAAACGAATCACAGAGAAAAACTATCTAATAAACAGTTACCCTACCTCTTTCTCGAAATTGTCATGTTGATAATTCAATTTGGACAATGCCATTTCTAGCTCAAGGGGATAATTTATTCGAGCAAGTTTTCTGACTGAACAGAACGAACAGACTGATCATGATCGTTACTCTTTGATATGACAGACTCACTTGCGGCTGCGAGGTTAAGAGTCACGGTTTGTTTTGATAATTGTTTGGAATTGCGTCAAACACCATGTAACTTGAATACATATCAGTTATGTACCTGTTTCTTTTTTCACTTCCACTAAGCAAATGAATAAAGTTTTCTTGACATATTTGGTTAAGAGATCTACAGTTAACCCCATTATGTAACGTAACCAACTTCTCGGGAGTTTTAGATTTATTTCTTATATCCGGAGTATTGTTATCTCCATATAGCTTCATCATATTAAACTACGAAAAACTATCGGGACCAGAAAATATGTTCCTTATAGCCATAGTTTCGTTATATCTAAGTCGTTATAAACAGAGTTTACTGCATAACCTCTTCATTAATTAACAACTAATTTTACGCATAAAGACTAGTAAAACAACTTAGTAAATTACTGATATATGCATACTCTAATATCTAAAAAAAACAAACACTTTTAAAGAACACAAATAACTGTTATACATTCATTTGGTAACTTTGTCGAGTGGTTACAGCCGCTGTCTTGAAATGACAGCGACTACTCATAGATTGAGAGTCATGGGTTTTAGCCCTGCTACTGACCACGGTGCTTTATGTGAGATAGTCGACAGTTTCCTAAGGAGGAAAGGAGTCTAGAATATGTTCTTCCGAGGAACGATGTACAGGTAAACTGCCCGCCTGTTAAAAGGACCAAAAATACGGTTGGAACTGGCGTTAACCTCATACAATCACAACAATTATGTATTTTTTCAGCAGTCAGTATTTACATATGTATTAATAGACTAATTCTATCGCACTATATTGCTGACATATGTTTATTTAATATCAATCATCGTTCCTAACACCCTGTACCTTTTTAAATAAACAGAGGTAATAACCTTGCAATATGTATAGACGAAAGTAAATTAACATCTGGAACATGCAATGTGTTGTATGTTGAGTAATTCAAGATAAGTATCTGCGAGAAAACCCCGCAACAATTAACCACATTTCTCCTGGAATTTCTTCAAAGAGAGGACACTATAGGCACCGACGCTGTGGGTCTAGCCAGTTACATATGCATCTGTAAATACCAATTATGATACTAAAGTGTTAACGTCTGAAGATGAAGACGCAAATTGCAGAATTCTGATAAGAACAAATACTGATAAATTATACTGTGAACATCAAAACTTGAAAGAATTCGAATGTCATGGATCCTACACATCAATAGAGTACTATTAATCCTAAAACAAACAGACATCTGGCGACCTGACAAGAGAAAACAAGGATTGAACTCGACAGAAAATGGCAAAAACCGACTAGCTTTTGTCTAAAAATACCAAGAAAACGACACAAGACGTTGTTTCTAGACCATTATGTGGCATTGTAAGACGATGATGTTCTGATAACGTTCTTGTTCGACAAGTATCTACAAGGTGAGACTGATACTGCCAGTAGCATAACATTTTATGGCATCCTTTAATATTCTCTTTACACGCAGACAGGTTAATTATTAGGTCTAGTTTTTTTGTTTCCAGCCACCGAATTTAACTGTTTTAATTCCGAACCAGAACTCGGAATCACCAGCTTTGCAGTTAGTGCACTTTTAACGAGTACTGCAGGCAGTTTGCAGGCACGTTACAATAAAATCACAATCTGTGTTGATTTTACTACGTAGAGGAAATGTGTGATGAAATTGAATATGATTGGTTAGAAAGAGTACCACACGAAGACTTATTTTACCTTTGCTAAACATCCCAATAAAATTTATAATCAAAAGCAAAAAACAATAGAAAACAAGATGATAAGTATTTGCAATAAACCGTGTAATAAGTAAGGGATTTTGTGAAAGTCAAAATAACTTCTAAAATACAAAATTGAACTTTTATCGGTTTGAAAAATAATTAGTACATTTGAAAAAAAGGACAAGGCTCGAGAAAAGAAATTTCTCTGTGTGCAGACAGTGACCGTTTATTGACTAGTCTTTACTTTCAGTATTGAATTTTATATTTCAAGAACTAGTGCTCTAAAATGACACTACGTGCGCTTCTTCTATCTTTATATTACCACCTTTATACCCTCCTTGTGATTCGCGATTTCCATCTTTTTCTTGGACCCTACTCTCTCGTGGTTCGCATTTTTCCGGGACCGAATCCGTTCTTATTCGCATTTTCCCCCATGAGTTTCTATGACAAACAGCGACATAAGCTACGTATTACGTAATAGATGAACGTACTATAAAATGAATTATTATGCAACCAATATTAAATTCTGAACACCAATGGATGCGCTGGTTAAAAACATTCGTCAAGCGATTGCAAACTATGTTGAAAAAAATATATATTGCTCATGCTTTTAATAATCGGAGAAAATCTCAGTCATCATTGCATCTACCCTAGTCTGACTCTTGAAACTAAAGAACAATTCTAATTGACGTCTTTTGAGTGCATTTTCATACCAATATGGCAACCAATGACATAGCAACTTCTCACAGGTTAACAATTATGCAATACATACACATAAAATTATCCTCTTGCCAGGTTACATCGAGACATGGAGACATTCATCATTATTGCGGTGCCAACAATCCCCGTGTTCTAGACCATTAACTACATAGCATAGTTAATCAAGCTAGCATCTCTCTCTTTCCTATAGAAGAATACCGCGTAAACTAAACCAATTACTTATAATTTAATGTGTAAGATAAGAATAAATATCTGACATACGTTCCAATTATGTGGTTTAAATAAACCATTAATAGAAGCGATTTTAATTAATGGATTAGAAATAAATGATAAGTAAGATAGGGAAATAAATAGTTTTATTCCTTTGATCATGCATTAAGAGTAACGTTTCGAAAAATGTTCGGAAAACACGCCTTTTGAATGCTCGCATCGTATAAAAAGGTTTTTCGACGCAGCCGTATTGAGCTCGCTTTTGACCGGAAGTCGGTGACCTTTCAACCGCTCAAAATGACAAGTACACTCAACAGGTTTAGAAACGCAAAAGTAGTAAAATATTTATTTTAACAATGTTATCGTGTTTCAAATTTATTCAAATTTCATACACAACAAAAACAACATAAAATTGAATTCTTGTAA
>JAUMHA010389579.1:0-11907 GCA_032359765.1 Saxidomus gigantea
TGACAATTGTTTTCTTGAAATTGAAAATTTTCTTTTTTTATCGTAACTTGTCCATCTGGAGTGCAGTCGCTTTAAATAGGGGTGATGTTCAAAATTGTGATCCACTTCAAGGCTAACAACTTAATCCTGATCAGATGACATTGTATATGCCGTCTGCTTCTGAGAGTAGCTTTTTGGAATGGACTATATTTTGATAGAAACTCAGCACAAAAGAGTTAAAGCCTGTTTCAGAATGCAGAATAAATAACTATGAGTAAAATGAAAAACAGCAGACTCACCTCGTGCTGAATGTAATCTCCGGGAAGTTTTTGCAACATGTCATCGCTAAGTCGGTACACTATACTTTCACGAGTCTCTCCACCACCGCCGCCGGCATCCTTTGGCTGAATATTCACAATTGTTTCAAGCATGCGGTTGGATGTGTTTGTAGAATACCTACACACAAAAATTAAGGTTTATTGAAAAGGTATTGCATCGTAGGTACAATATTTCACACATGTACTAACAATTGTTTATTAAATTGTCTTTTATATCATAATTTTATGGTCAAAATTTTCAACGTTTGGCTTTTTATTTCCCAGAAGTTTTCAGTTTTTCCCCTTTCTGTTGGCACTTGATGATTATGCCAATATAAGAGACATCAGGAGTTCACATATCACACTGTGTGTACACACATGCTACACTAACATATTGTGTAATGTTGAAAATTATTAATTATTACACTGATGTCAATTTTAAATTGAATGATGTCATTTATGTCAACAATACCCAAAATAGCCCAGTGATGCTCAAATCATTTTTCATTTTTGATAACTTCTTTTTTTCCTTTATGCAACAATGTTTTCCCCGCTGAAAAATTCTTGTTTTGAAATTGTCTAAAATTCACTTGCACTTATTACTGATCATACAAAATTCCATTTAGAACGTATTATTTTCATAGAACCTTTTGCACTTGGAATTGTAAATTAACACTATATGGCAGGCAGATGTAAGTACTAGATATCAAGTTGCTTGAGCGTAGTTTAATATAGGTCTTCTTGACCTTGACTATGGTAACCTTGACCTATGACCTCAAAATTAAAAGAAATCTACAAGCAATGGACAACTTTTAAAATATCTTCCAATGGCTGGTGCGTATACTAACATACACTGTGACATGTAATATATTGTACAATTCTTAATGCAAATATAGGTATGCCACTAGACATCAGTTTATTCACTTACAATATGAATTTCACAGTTCTAAAAATAGCCTCTATGCCTTTCAAACATGAAGCCAGACATATGCAATTTTGTATTTTTCGTGTGTGTATTTTACAACAATCACTGTGTGTGAACAATGACGCTACAATACACCATGCTTACCTGCCCCTGCTCACAACAAGATAAATGTAAAAGATTCAAACGTATACAAGATCTGTACAGTCAACTTTGTATAAAACGAACCCATTGGGACCCTTTCAAGGAAAACACATTAAGCCCAAAAAATGTGTAAGTTATATCCGGAATTTCGCTATATCTATTCACATTTTTTGACAGTAACAAAATATGCATTATCAATCCTTTGAAGACAACACACAAGCCGTCACTGAGGGTGATACATGCCCCCGCCCGCCCCCCCCCCCCCCCCACCAACTCCCTTAAGAAGTCACAAGCACCCCCTTTAAGGTGTCACAAGCACCTTAAGGAATCTTAATTGTACAATTAATATGTGAAAGTGTAAAACAGAGCTGATATATATATAATTGATTGATATATAATTCTGTAAGAGACAAGACCTATATAGACCCAGTCCCCTTGAACTTGCGGGTGAGGTATAAAACTCTAAAAATCAGCGCTGAGCATAATATCTTATGCCTGGGTTCAAAACCAACCAATCTTCAGCTATATCATGTCACCTGAACAAAAACTCCTACACATATTGTTGTGTGTACTCCGACATATCTGAACTTTTAAAGTGAGCACTTACGTGATATCTGCGTTAGAATGGAGACCAAAACATTCTGGGGAGTCAGACAATGGCAGACTTTCAATATATTGTCCATACTCTGTTAGATTCTTGCATTTGGGAATCTTGTATCCTGAAATAAATGAAGCGGATAAGTTATAGCTAAGCTAAGACGCAGTAAATGATGGTAAAGCTATTTTCCCATATGTATTAAACCTGTTTTAACAGTATCTTTCAATTATTTTACAAGGCAGGCAGTTCACTAGTTTCTGAGACGGACCATCACTGAGACTCTCATCCTCTGTATGAAAGAGCCAACTCTCTGCTTGGTCAAGAGGTTAGCTAGTGGCCAACTTGAAATCACTGTAACCTCTCATAGATTGTGGGTCATGGGTTCGAGCCCTGTCTCTTTATGTGAGAAAAGTTGGCAGTTTCTTACGAAGGATAGGAGTCTAGTACTGGTTCTTCCCAAGAGAGATGGTTAGCTAAAATGCCCTTGTTTATGAAGGTTTTAGAGAACTACAACACGTTTAATTATGCTAATTTTACCAATGTTTGCTTGAATTTTTAGCTCAAACTTTCAGGTTCAGTGGCAATCCTTCCATTCATTTGAATAAAAAAAATTGTTTTGCGGTTATTTAAATTGAACCCAGATTTAGGGTATGCGTCTTTAAAGTACGTACTTGCTTAATACAGGTTTATGCAGTTTAAAACATGGCTGATTTCAAAAACTATAATAACGGGTGCTTAAGGCTGATTATAAGGTGACTGATTCAAGGCATTTGACCGATAAATTAGGTGCAATTGTACCTGTGTAGAACTGGAACGAGTCGGCAAACATTCCTTCACTGAACCAGACTCTGGCGTACGTGTTTAATAGTCTCTTGTCATAGTCGTCAGTCACACGACCCCCGTACTGCACCTCTCCGATCATGTAGCGGACCGTTGTCCATGACACACCCTGATAAGGAAAGAATAAATTGTTGTATATAAAAACTATTTTATAATACCCGTGTCACGATAAAAAAATTGCCTCGCTGACCAGTCTGGAAAATGATGAAACATATACATTCCCCAGTCTGTCTGATCATGATCTGCACTTTTTGCCATTCAGTCGGTACAAGGTATATTTCAAAGAGCACCCACTTTCAACAACCAATAGGTATGGTCCAAACTCAAATACAGACAAGTTCATTTTAGAAATTTAGCATGTTTAAGATTACAATCCACAAACCATTCTAAGAAAAATTCTCATCAACATGCGGCAAATGAACATGCAATGGTTTCTGAGTCAAAATGTCAAAGGAATCATTTTAATGCAAGTACCTTCTTTGGATCGATGTCATCCAAATGGTTTTGTACAAACTGTACAGTGGCTGTGAAATCTGACTGGTTGAATTCGTATGGAATGTTCCATCCGATTGGCCCAAACTTTCTTCTTTCCTGCACAGTCGTATGAAGGAAGGCGACACCGTACAACATAGGTTTCCACTGTGGTAGGTTACTGTACTCTAATTGTTCCTGAAGCAAGCAAGTTACAACAATGCAGCTGAGCGTAAAAGTTTTTGTTTTTTTAAATGTCAGAGAAATGTAACTATGTTAAGGTCAATACAGGTGTGTAGGTTTTTGCACACCGAGGCTCAATTTTTTTTCCAAATAAAACTGTTCAATTTTAAACTCTAAAAAACACATGTTTATACATGTATGTGTATATAACGACACTGGATATAATGAAATTCTGGATACAAGTAACAAATTTTCTGAGCCCGATTTTTATTTCTGCTTTATAGAATATGGAAAAGATAATCCGAATATAAGGAACAAATGTACATGTTCCCCAGATGTTTGTTATATACGTAGTTTACGGCATTTATTTTACCTGTGTTACTAGGGCGTAAGTTCTCTTGAGACCGGCCTTCACTCCCATAGGGGGCTCGTTGGTGAACTTAATTGACGACTGAAGGAGATTGATCGGGAATTTAGGGTGTTCCTCCGAGGTCATCCAGCATCGGAAAGCTTCATGTACATTCTCTGTGTTTGTTACCTGTCGGAAGAGAATGAAAACAGAGTTTTAAGCTGTAAGACCAAATTTTTCGAATTAAAGTACAATAATTTTCGAGGGTTGACTGCAAAACTGTTGTAAGTCCTTCTTTATTTCATATAAGTTACTGCAGTTTTGCGGTCAACCCTCAAATTGGTGAAAAAAGGCTGAAATTGAAATGACAACAGTGAAATAAGCTAATTGCAATTATGTTTATTTTCTCTGGTTGTTCACACAGTTATGAACACTGTTGTCAGTTATTTACAGGCGCGCAGTTTACCTAGCCATCGCTTTTCGTAAGGGCTATTCTCCCGTTAGAATATATTTCAATTGTGGTGTGATACGTTTGTATGAGGGTAAGTATGGTATGATTTGTGTAACATCACTTTTTTTTTCAAATCATCCTGTACAATCATTGATACTTGATTTACACTATTTATTCTCAATTTGCAAAACAAGTTCTTACAACTTATGCTAATTACATTCGAGACTCATTCCAGATGGAATCAAACTATGTGCATGAAATTATTGTGTCTTGCCTAGGGACACTACTGCCATGGCAGTAATGGGATCGAACCTCGAGGATGCTCCGATCCGGAGGCGAATGCACTGCCACTGTGCGATGGTATTTTCTAAATATGGATATAAATTATGTCTACAATTAAAATCTGTGGCAGATGCAGTATTATCCTATTAAACTAAGAAATGTTCACTTCTGATATTGATCTATTTCTGGCATTAAAAAAAGCTATGGAAAAAATAAATACGATGTTCCCTTACAGTTTCTAAGAGTTCATCCATGAAGTCAAGACCAAGATGGCAGTTCTGAAGCAAGACCCATTTGCCTTCAGCCATGGATACACTAAGCAGACGTCTGGCGTGAACCTCCTGACCTTGACCCATCGAGATAGCGCTGCATGAGAAGCCAAGTTTCTTCGCTAACAACATTATATTCTCGGTGGGATCCGAGCCCATACTGAGGAAGCAGATCATTGGAGCTCGCTTGGTTGATTCCGAGTGCATAGCTTCCATGTTCAAGATGACCGACTCGGCGTATCTGGCTCCCATAGCTTCGGAGATGAATTTTCTTGCCATAGGTACGATTCTGTCAGGGCACCAAGCTCTGATGAGCAGCAGCTTGCGCCAGGTATCGAGAGTGGTGGAATAACCGTCTGGGGTTTGCGCATCCTCAGGTGCGTCATCATCAAACCAGCCTTTCCATGCCTAGATTTGAAATAAAAATAACCACCAACAATTAGTAAAAATAAAGATAATCAAATCCTTGTAAATTTCTCAACAGAACATCTTATAATGTTTCATCATTATACATCTGACATCTGTTAAAGCCACCTGATTACTTTGAATTTTGCACTAGATACAATAACTGTAACATTCAAAGTGATCATGGGCTTTTAAACAAAATCATTCCTATTACCTCACTTGCCCGATTTCTGTAAAATTTCTTTTCTGCTTCTAACTCTTAAATAAACTTGTTAAAGAGTCCATGACTGCGGCAGACAGTTCAAGCACTTCAGCCCATGTGTTTCTACTAATAAAAATTGCACTATTTTGCTGCACACTGGTTTTCATTTTACAGGTTGTCTTTACTCAGAGGTGGTCTTTAAACACAGGCTTGACTTGTACATGTATTATAATAATTAGAAGGTCTGCATCACGGTCAACCAGTCTCTTAGGATAATTCCTATAGAAAAACCTCTTACATGAATTCTGTACTAACTACGTTCTGTTCACTATGTATCGAGTCAACATACCTAAAGCAGCTTACCAAAGCAAGTGTTGACCGCTAAACTGTCATAAGTCCTCTATTTCATACTAATTAGGACAGTTTTGCGGTCAACCCTCTATTAAGGATGCATCAAAAGAGACCACTTACTTAAAGCTGTCAGCTGTTTAATACAGGTGTATTTAATATATAACCGGCCAATCGTTATTGCCTGATTAAGGAAGATGGCTGTTTTATTCAGGCAACCGCTAACACAGTTTCAACTGTAAAATTACCTTGTCGTTTCTAGCAACTTGAGCGAGGATCTGTGTGAATTGTGGTAATTTACTCAGTTCTACCAAATTGAGCCACGTCATGTCTAGAATCCATTTCTTCGGCTTCGGCTCCACAGCATTTAAGTCAAGAGCAGCACCACCTGTTTATTATAAATATGTGAAATAAATGATTCGTTTTGCTACACCAAAGAAACAACAAGAAGGCCCTATATCGCTCACCTGAGTACCGAGTGTTCACAGGGTTTTTCTATGATTTTACTTGATGACCTAGTTTTTGACCCACTTGACCTAGAGTTCATCAAGAGAAACGTCCTGACCAATTTTCATATTGATTAAGGGCAAAATGTGGCTTCTAGAGTGTTCACAAGGTTTTTCTATGATTTGCCTGGGTGACCTAGTTGTTGACCCAACATGACCCAGTTTCAAACTTGACATAGACTTCATCAGGACAAACATTTTGACAAAAGTTTCATGATGACTGGGCGCAAAATGTGGTTTCTATAGGGTTCACAAGGTTTTTCAATGGTCTGACCTGGTGACATAGTTTTTGACCCCACATGACCCAGTTTCAATCTTAACCTAGAGTTCATAAATACATACCAGTACATTCCAACTAATTTTCAAAATAATTGGGTACAAAATAAGAGTGCTCACAAGCTTTTTCATGATTTGACCAGGTGACCTAGCCGTCGTCTTAAATGCAAGATATGAAGACAGTGTCAACAGATAATTTAGTCCATTATACATGTATAAAGCACTCACCTTTAATGAAACTCTGGAATTCACTAATTGGAATCCTTCCTCCATTGATCTCGATCTTCAGCGTGACCAAGATCGTGAAGGTAAACTTGTCCAACTCGTACAGCCCTCGGGCAGTGTATACATACGCCGCGTACGTCAGAAAATCAATAATGTTCCCAATTCTCTTGCCAGTGATAGGCGATTTCTGCGACCGTGCCATTGAAAGGTCGAATATCTCGAGGAACTGACGCAATGAAGTCTGATACATGGTGTTTACCATGGACATCTCGACGATCAAGAAGTACATGACACTGCCTCTGGTAGCCACTGTAATAGTACACGCCATTTTGTTTTTATGTTTCATTTTACTTTATCTATTTTAACATTGATTGTTTGACTTCAGTCCTTTTAACAAATTCTCATTACTATACTACTATCGGTGATTGCTTCCTGAAATTCTGTCATGTGAATTTTTCAAAACACATTTTGTAGGGAAAGACCTTGCTTATGACGACAATCAGCCTATATCTTGGGTATGAATATCTTGGTACGCTCTAATATTCAGTTAATAGAACTAAAGTAGGCACAAAAAAAAGAACTTTAATTTTATTTTAACGTAAGTTGTAGAAGAGTTATTTCTGAAAGTACCCTTCAAACTATACAGAAAGCTACACTACCTTAAATCAAAATCAATAATTAGGCCAATTATCTAGATTTTCACAAGACCTTCATGTAATTATAGATTGGTTTCAAACAATTTTTGCACTCATCGCAAATTAAAATAATAAAAACAGCAAATATGGAGGTGGACATAAAAGTCGTGCCTAATTTCCCGAATTTGAACTATACCTGGTCTAAATTCTTCACGTGCCGTGTTGATCTTGATCTCAGTTTCTGCGGCGATCTTCAACTTCTCACTGACTTCTTCTGCTGTACGTTTGGTATTACTCAGCACTTCAATAAGGGATTCGTCCTCTACCAGAGAGCCCTCGGTCGACGTCAGACGGTACAGAAGATTGTCTTCCAGTTCCTGCATCTTGCGCTTGTTTGCCGTGACTTCTTCGAGCAGGTTGGTTCGCTCTTGCTCCAGTTCCTATATTTTGGTAAGAAGGATAAAGGATTAATGACTGACAAACAAAACTTAAAGTAAGGTAGCTGTTTAAGATCGTTGTTTTTTTTTTAACTTTATTTCCAGTGGTGGGGATGGGAACGTTATTCTTTGTGCTTGTTCTCACTAACTGATCATAGTAACTACAAATTTATTATAGTCTTTCCATCAATAAACTTTTATTAACCACTCCTTAGGCTACAGAAGTGCGCCAGTCTCGGGGTATGACGTATTAAACCAACGTTCTGTGTACTGGTGCTACGCCCCAGGGGCACATTAAAAAACCAGGGCGTTTATTCTACAAGAGCTAGGGTATCGCACCCAGACTGCCCTGTAGCACTGGTCATATAACATGTATACACATACAATTAAAAACAGTGTGAACATGTAAATATTCACTTAACTTTCCTTAGGGCAAATTAAGGTGGCCATATACATCTTCGCAGAGCGCTTGAATGCATATGAAACAAATTACAGGGATAGTTAATTAGCATGAAAACATTGGACACAGATAAATTTCTATCTCTCTCTCACCTGTTTCTCTGTCAGGATGACAACACCGAGCAGCTGATCTTCCAAACCCTTCATCGTGACCGTGAAGTCTACGATAGATGTCCTAGCCGTGATTTCTGGGGTGTATGTCGGATTACCCAGCTTTGTCGTGATGTATAGACGGAAACCTTTCATAATGTCAACCTCTTTGTCACCAACTTTGACCTGTAATACATATCCGGCAAGCCTTTGTGTACATTTTGAAATAAACACATACAATGTAGATTAATACTGAACCGAGAACAAAATTTCTATTAATATTGAACCGATTTCAAATAGTGTTTAACAAGACAGACGATGTAAAATTCTCACTTTTTAAAGATTCATGCAGTTACATTTACACTGTATTTTACATGCTACTGTGGCATTGTAGGTTTACATGAACCCTTAGCCCGCTGGTGGCGAGTGACTCTGCCTCTGCAACAAGTGCAGATCATGATCAGACTGGTAAATTCTGATCAAACATTCCTCACATTTCATTCTCACGATGATAAATTTCAATAAAACATTCCTCACTTTTCACTCTTACGAGTTGTAATTTTTCATTTAGCAGTCTACATCGTTAACTCTGAGACAAGACTATCCGACCGATTCCACCCAATGAACTATGAACGGTCTTGTCTAATTTACAAATTTAGCAGAGTATCGTAAACTCACTTTGAAGGTAGATCCACTCTTTATGAAGTTCTTCTCGAGAACATTATCCAGGGCTGGGTCAAGTTCTTCTCCTACGTCCTCTATGATGAGGGGTCGTCCCAGGGATAAACTGTCCTCAAGATGGGAACGGAAGTATTTATGATTCAGAGAGGTCAGCTGAAAAAATAACAGTAACGTGTTTGCATGTTTGACGACTGAGCTACTGGATATTTTTGGAACTCTAAATCACACAAAAAAATTTATACTCTTAACAAAACATGTTGTCAGAAGGCATTTCATATTCTTTTGTAATATCACTGAAATAAAATAATGCGCTATACATGTATTTATAGCATGTACTTTTGAATAAAAAAGCACTGTTATACATAGGAATGTTTTCGAGCAAAAAATGATAAATTTTGCCGGAAAGATTTCTTGTTTTGTAATATAAGAGCTTTTTAAAAAAATGTTTATAATCCCGGCCGACTGTGGGATTTCTCCCCTGGTGAACTTGCCAAGACCCCAGTATCACTCCCATGCATACTGGTACCTAACAAAATTTGAAAAGTTAGGGAGTTTTGTTTTACCTGACGGCAATACCCAGTCAGTTTTGTCTGAAGATTATGATTATTCAGCAAAATTGTGTAAAAATGCATGCCAGTATATATATAGTTGTGCTAGCTTGCAGACCAGACACGCGCTCCCAGCGTACATTGGTGCTTGAACCACTTTGCCTTGTGGCTTCTTTATTTGGTGTTATATCGCAGTAGAGGAGAGTTTTTTTGTAGAAAAATCGCGCAGTCAAAAAGAGGAGAAAAAAGTTATTTACAAAAAGACGTCCAAGTAATTAATGTATAGTATAATATACTAGTAGACTTAATGAAAGCCTTACTTAACAAAATGTGATAATATATAGAGAGTTTTAAAAACGAGTGTCAAAATTTATAAAAGAAAAATTTACAGTAATATTCCTTCTATCTAATGTTTTTGAGATAGTTCCCAGTCAAGTGGCCATTGTAATTTTGTATTATTATTTATTTGGTTTCCAAACAATTTACATAAAACCGAAGAACTACTTGTTACTTAAGATTTCTGCAGGGATCTTAATTATATACAAGATCTGTTGTTTGTGTTACTGAAAAAATTTAATCATATCCCAAAACACTACAATATAAGAGCAACATGTAATTTTACATCCAAAATGCTAATCGGACTTTCAAATCCTCACATTATTCCAGGCAAAATTTCAAACAGATGCTTATAGATACCTGTAGTTCATTTTTCGACTCTCTGTTCTTGATCCAGCTCTTTCCTTGACCTTGTGGATCAATCAACAGCGGGTAACGAGTCGCCTTTGTGACGATGAGACCGTTCTGAGTGGACAGATCGTCGTTAGGTAGACCTTCCAGGTTCCACTCGCTCACTGTTGTATTGTCTACCAACATATTCACAATGTTTAGGTCCTGAAAAAAGAAACAGATTTCTCAAGTATCCGAATGAAGTACATGTGTACTTAATAACATACATGTATATATTTTAATACTCCTATAAATGATAAACAGTACGATGTATCTAAATTTGTGACCGATAAATGTAATCATTACCGCGAAAAGTGAAATTCAGCCATTTTATTTTTTATGCTAATAAACGAAATATTGTGTAATCTATCAGTGGAATATTTTCATATTTTATCAGTGATGATAATTAGATCTCATCAGTCACAATGTGGTGATATATAGGTCTGCCGGAACTATCTTCTGCATGCACAGCATAAAATAAAAAGAAAATTTGCTTGTTTTGAGTGGATAATTATGGAATTCACGAGTAGATACTTTCAGAAGTGCTTTCCTCCCGCTATTTTTATCAATTTTTAGCGAGTAAACATTACTGACGGCTTATCTGTATGCAGAACATGTAAAATTCTCGACATGTGGTCATGTTTAACAGTTATTTCAAAATTTGCAGTGGTATAAAATATATCATATTATATATATTTGAAAAAATTAAATCTAATGCTTTCCAGTGGTATATATCGAACGAAAACCTACGTACCACAGATATTTTAGAAATCAGCAATTTCTTATAGATTTTTAACTCAGCACACCCTCTTTACTCGCAATACAGGGGAGGTAACTCATAGATTTTCTAAGAACGCAACCAGCAGTAATTATTACGGTTTCAAACTAAACTAAAATCATTGAGTCCATTTTAGAGATTTATCAGTGTTAAGTTTAATGACTCTAAAACCAGCGAGTTTCTTTACCTCTGTAAATGGAATCTTTTGCCCTATCATTTCTTTCTTCCAGGACTTGTTCATCAGGTTTCTAAACTCCTGGTTGAATGGGCCGCAGTAAGATAGGAAACCTGTGCACAAAAGTACGTCACCCACAAGACGCTGGATCTGGGCTTCAAACCCTTTACTTGCCGCTGTCCATCTTATTCGCTCACCTCCCAAACCATCAATCAGGGCTGTAGCATTGTTCATCTTTCTTCTGCAGGCGTCAGCATCGTCTAACAGGGCCTATTTTTTTAAACAAAATGACAAGCTCAATGAGTATGAATTTATCCAGAATTACATACTATACAGCAAAACTATATAAAATATAGAAGTACTTTTTACGATTACTATCAAAGTTGTTTTTTTTGCAAGTTTTTTGTTTTCGTTAATTTTTGTGAATGAAGCACGTTGCGAATTCATCCAACTCGCTAAAAGCCTGAAACAGCAAACAATGGTTACATATAAAATAGAGCTCGCTCGCAAAATTAAACAAGAGCACCGCCTACGGGTGCCTGACGCTCGTCTGATTTTATCCTTTTCGATTTATTTATTACCATTTTTTTTAAGTAACAGTGTCCTTGACC
>JAUMHA010389590.1:0-11907 GCA_032359765.1 Saxidomus gigantea
AATTGTAACGTAGTATTTACAAATGAACATTTCCCAGAAGTCAGTGACTAAAATATAACACTGGTACTCATAACAAACATAGAAATTATATATGTATTATTTATTTTCTTTGTTTGCTATCAGAAGGTTAGTAGTATTGGTTACCGTTGTCATCCTGGATCCAGTTGTTCAAAACTTTAACCGGATATTTTGATTTTAAAAAAAGTTCTTGGTGGGAAGCACTAGTGGAATGTTTTTATTTTATTAAAAAGAAGTTTTAGTGCTCATTCTTTTGAATACAAATTTGTTTTAATAAGTATTTTAAACTAGAAATATAACACTTAAAGTTAACTGGCTTTTATCTTAATGGTCGATTAAAGTTTCGAACAGTGGACTCCAGGTTTAGTTGTTGTCAGAATGAGACTGTGTTATATATACATTTTATGTAGTTATATGTTCATGTCTCTCCAGTATCAGCAATGATATTTTTAGTGTTAATCCTTTTAAAATGAAATTGAATTGAGACTTATGACAACCAAATGTAATTTAATATCATACCTGTCACTGATTGGTCATAATACCTTCTTCCCAAGGGCCACCTACGCTTGTTTTCCTACACAGCGCACTTGAAAGTCACCCAAAATAAAACAGTTTCTTTTTTTAGTGTTTGTGATAGGGAAAATAGAATAATCTGAAATGAAGTACAAAGTATATTAATGACTGTTTGACATTGTGGTGGACTGACAAGTTCTGGTGTGTGTTCTAATTTAGCCAGTTTTTGTTGCATACTGTACAGCTAGTTTTAATTTTATCACTGGTGCATGGGAATTAAGTATCTATTACACTAGTTGTTCATATTGTTTGTTTAACATGCAGGGGCAGCTTCTGTGTCATAACTGGAATGCATAAGTAACTGGACTTTAATTTGTTAATTTACTTCTGCATGCAGATAACTTAAAGCATGGGGCATCAATCAATTGAACTGTTAAATGTTTCAATTTTGCCCTCTATTTCATATTTGCTTACCAACAAAATAAGTGTTTATATTTCCAGAATGCTGTAAGTATAGAATCCCCTTTGCAGAGATACACCAACATTTGTTCTTATCAAAAAGTAGATTATCTAAAATTCATACCATTACATTATCCCTATCTATGTAAATTTTCTAAATTATTAATTCAGAAGAACTTGTTCAGAAGAATGTTTTTGCATATATTTTTAGGTATACACCAGGGTTTAATGGACTCTGTCTTCATGCCCACAGATAGATCTGAGGTAAATTTATAACTCTAGCTGAATTAAATCTCTTCCTGATTCTTTATGTAAGTGATGTGAATTTCCCAGTGTAAATGTTATGTTATCTTATTGTGGTAATTCATTCTTATTCCAAAACAGTTTAAAGTGAAATTGAATTTGCTGAATCATTAAATTTGATACACCATTTTTATCATTTCGTAGTTGTTTCTAGTTTAATACTGGTTTTCAATATAGTATTTCTACAGTTAAACTTTGTTTGCTTGAACTTCATTAGCTCGAATACAACTGAGCTTGAGCTTAGCCGACATTCCCGGCAAACTCTATAAATATATCATATTGTTCCACCTTTGAGACCTCAAACCATGATCTTTGAACTTGTCTTGCCCTTCCTTCAGATATACTTCATTGCAATTACGTCCTTTTGCTTGAACAATAAAAATATCGGGCAAACAATTGCACAATTGATCAGACCTTCAATAGACCAGGGTTGTTGAATAATGCATTTTTAGCACCTCGGTAAGTAAATAGTTAGAGGTAACTGAATTTCTTTACAATGTTGATAAAAAATCTAAGTAAATTTAAGGCTCTATTTCATGATAATGAATATAATATTTAATGAGTGATGGATTTTGTGAAAGGGCATGTTGATGCTTGAAGATTAAGAAAAATAGTGCAAGTTATGTGTTTGTGATTTAATCATTTTGACTTCCAACTAAAATTGGAATTAATGAATAAATTTTGCATTTTATCAACTTTCCAATGATACAAAACATGTTGAAATGTCTCGTTTTGAGAAAGTCAGGTATACCTTTTTAGGAAAATCAACTTTTAGGCTCACCCGATAAAAGCCCTTCAAAACGGAAAAAGTACCAAATTGCAATAATATGACTGAATTTTGCGGTTTTAACCTTTTTCTTTTCATGGTGGGACAAATTGTGTGAGGTTCTATCTTAGTGTATAATACAAATATAAAACCTGGGTTAAAATGTGTATTTGCAAGTTTTTGCATTATAACGACCCATGACTGGGGGATCTCAATGGCTAAAACCACAAATCCTTCGAACTTAAAATCAATAGTCCCTTTGAGTTCAAGCAAACAAAGTTTAACTGTTGTTTTATACATGTGCTGGTTTACAATATTTTTACTGATTATTTCTTACTACTTTACTCACTAATGTCATACTGTTTTTAATAAGCTTTAGTCTAACTGATATTTATCATTTCTCCGCAGGCAAAAGATAATTACAATGTAGCGTTAGTGGAACGACTTATTCGTATAATCACTCTAGCTTCTCAGCACGGGAGCAAAGTACGACTGTCAACATTGGAACTAAGTATACGTCTGCTAAAACTGCTAGTGTACACACCGGGTCAGTCATACCTGCAGGACCGACATCTAGCATGTATAGAAAATGCAAGAGAATGCAGCACCCAGCTCTTGAGAAACTTCTATAAGGTGTGTATTCTTTAAATCAATAATTTATTGCATGATTGGTGGGAAGGGTTTGGAGGGAGGGGTGAAGGGTAGTCTCTGCTTAAAGCAGTATGACATCCAAGTTACCACTAACTTATATAAATCTTTTTTGTAGTTCTGAAAAGTAGCTTTAATCCCATGGCAGTCAATTATTCAATATTTGTTGTGTTCAGCTGGAAGTAAATTAAGCAGTCTGTAGAATGACTGCCACCATGGCATGGTTGACTGGTTGAGGTCACTGTCAAGTTATCATTTAACTTTACACTGATTGAGTCACACACACGAGCTCTGCTACCAACTGAAGTCTTCATGTGGGAAAGGAGGCAGTTTCATACAGAGTAAAGGAGTCCAGTACTGGTCCATCCGAGGAATAATGGTTAAAGAAAGTGCCTGCATGTACATAACTGAATTACAGTTGAAATCGGCATTCAGTATAACGAGGGTATACACATTATGTATAGATTTATCTCTCTTAAAGTAGAAGACAAATACATTTTTGTATTGCCATGGAAATTAGTAAGGAATTTCTAAATGGGAATGCTTATTAAATAAATAGTTAATTGTATATTTCTCTCTAATTTCAGAGTGAAGAAATATTTTTAGACATGTTTGAAGATGAGTACAACGAAATGAAAGTAAGCTTTCCTGTCGTTTTCTATTCAATCAAATAATAGTAACTTATTTGTAAAAAAAAAATGTGAGCATAGTAGTTTCTGTCAGATGATGTGTTTTTCATGTCACAAGTATTTCACAAAAGTTTTCTGGCATAGGTAGGATCCAGACCAAGTTTTTCGGCAGGCATACAATCAGTGGAAATGCATTTCCTGTATGCAAGAATATACCTGAACTACAGAACAAAGGACAAAAAAAGTTGGCCGCACTGTCTGTGAGAAGTAGTGATGGAAGTATGAAAATAGCACAACAGTTTTTAGACCACTGGCCTTGCATGCTTTCGAAATATGTGCCAAAGTTACCTGTATGTTTGTTCCCATACTCTGGTTAAGCTCAACCAAAGAAGAATAGTTGACTCAGTCTCTTTCTTGCATCAGTATATGTTGTAGCATCTTAATTGTGCTCTGTTCAAAGATATTTAGCAAGTGTGTATCAGAAAATTTATTTAGGTGAATGTCTGGGAACAATTCAGATAACTGCAGATTTTCTATGCTGGGGGTAAATGTTTGATCAAGTTAACTTTACATAATTGAAAATCAGTTGACAATTTCACAGACGATAGAGACAAGATTTACGTTAGAGTGTAATAGCTTCTTTTAATACACAGTTTGTTCTATTATTCCACTTTATTCACAACTGATTATTGTTTACATGACTGGTACACAGAAGAGCAAAACATATGCATGGAAAGGAAAGTGTTAATGCATCCAGAGATATCAAGATTGGACTCATTTTGTGTATTTTTAGCTTATTTTCCATGTTATTTTTCCATAGTTACGTCCTCTGAATGTGGAGTATTTGACAATGGATGAATCTATATTACTGCCCCCTACTGGGACCCCATTGACTGGTATAGACTTCAACAAGAGGCTACCCTGTGGGGAAGTGGAGAGAGCAAGGAGGGTAAGTACATGTACTTTTAGAACAAATACTTCATATCCAGACAATTTGTATCTCCCTTGAAGTTTGTACACACTAAAATGTGGTGCCACATTGGTGCAATGCTAGCATGTTCGCCTCAGGATCTCGGGAGGCTCCCGGGTTTGATCCCTGCCAGTGCTCAGGTAGTGGTAGTGTCCTTAGGCAAGAAACAGATAATTTCCCATTGCCCCTCTCTCTATTCCAGGTTGATTCCATCTGGAGTGAGTCTTCAGAGTGATTAATATAGATTGTAAGAACTTGTTTCGCAGTCCAGATTACATAGATTAGTACAATGTATAAAAAAAAACCCACAAGAGTGTTTTCAAACAAGAATGTTTTCACACACAACCAGTTATGTAACTATTCTAGTTCATGCTTAGAATGTAAACAAAAGTGAAAAAACATTCTTGCAGTATAAAAATAGAACTGATAGTATTATAGTATATTAGAAGAGAGTTTCCACGACTTGTATTTAAAGGATTGGTATGAGACATTGAGTCAGCATTTTCTCTAGGTCTGTGCCTCAGTCTACGTAATACTATAAACATATTTGCTTTGTGTTTAGCTCAAGAAGTTTTCAACCAGTTTGCAATACAGGTCCGCCTTGTCTTGGATCAGCCTTTAGTCTGATCACTCTTACTTAGATTATTTGTTTCTATTTGTCTGAGTATGAAGTTTACACTTTAGGACTCACATGTCATGATCTAAGGACTGTTATAAGGATATTAATTGCAAGTTGTTCATAGTTGTTTTAGGATTTGTTATCAAATAATTGATGATGTAAATTCAAGGGAAGCTACTCACTTAAGGATAAATGCAATCATTTACATTGCATTGCCCTCCCCTTCATTATAAAAGATTGTCATGTTACAAAACTTGATGCATGATACATGACTTTCCGCTATTAAGACTACCCAATATTAAGACAGCCCTCAATTAAGACCAAACATTTCGGAACTATATGAGCAATTTTATGGTAAAATGGTTCAGATAAAAAAAAAATTGACTTTTACCCATGGTATTCTACAGTTCTCTTTCACAATTTACTTAGCCATTACTGGACTATTACTCAGCTACTATGTCACTGTATACTCCGGACACTCCAATTTATGCCCTTAGAATTTCCGTTTACCAGTGTTCCTACTTTTGGACTTTGTCACAAGTTAGCAGAGACATACTTGTTACTAATGGAGAAACCTTGAAATTTGACAAGGCAGTTTTTGTTAAAAGATTATGAGAAATGACCAGTGATAGATGAAAGATTAAATTAAATGAAGTGGAGAGTCCAGCTTCCGGTGGGGTTCAAACTCACGACCTTCCGTTCTTGTGTCATGTGCACAAACCTCTGAGTTATAGAGGACTCACTTGTCCCATGACAATAAGTGCACAAAGGGAAAACGAGAAAGTAGTTAATGAAATGCAGCTGAAAAGCAGGTGAATATCACAGTAGAAAAAGAATATAAAGCAATGATTAGGGTGGGTGGCGTTGCAGAGAGGGGAAGGGAAAAGTGAGAGGGCGGAGAAATGAGATAAGGGAAGACCAAGATATAAAATAAAAATTGATTCAAATACCAGATTATGCCTATCAGAATAGTGGCTTATTACAGGAACTTGACTATTGTAAGGTTGATAATGTGCTTGAGATATAGCACAGGTCACAAGGCAACAAAAGCAGTTTGGCCATCTTGACATAATGCCATGGGCTTGCTATTGTAAACATCCAAAGATGATCCTGGTTTGTCTGATTACTGAGTTAGAATTACTGATTTCTTCAAAATATGTAGTCCCCATTTTAACCATTTTATATAGTTGATGAAACTTTGCTTGGATGCTCTTTGGGTGCTCTTCTATCAAACACAAGTACGTGCAGTGCATTTCCATACAGAAGTCTTAATGCCATGCAATGGGTATTAAAAGTTAAAAAATGTTCTTGTCTGAAATGACTGACTTGATTTTAATGTACTGTTGTAGGAAGGTTATTGTGGTGTTCCTCTGCCAAGGTTTGTTACAATTGCATTGATTTGTCAAAAATCCAGGCATTGATTAAAGCTTTCTTAGTGTTTGAAATTATTTCTTGTCAAATGGCATTGCAGTATTTTTCAAAAATGTTGTGAAATTTATTTTGGTAAATCAGCTTTACTCTCTTTGTGATTCAATTAACCAAGTACATTAACTGCTTTTATCAAGTTCTTTTGCGCATGCGTAACATGCATTGATGGAGGCGTTGCCTGTCTGTGGCAAGTCAATTTCACATTAATTGAATGAGAATGTGGGGTTGCATGGAGATATTTCAAGGCTGAAAATAGAATATGCTAATAAAATGTACCTCTTTTTCATCATGTTATATACTTTAGATGTCAAAGATCATTTTCTTCCCATCATCTTTCATGATAACTAGACTTTTCACACAGTTTTGAAAATTAATCATCAATGCCTTATTCTTGACATTTTCCCTGTTAGATTAGGTCATATTTAGCGCAGCAGCAGGGTGATGTGTAGAAATATGGGCGGGACTACTAAATCTATAAACAAAAAATAATTTCAAACACTAAGCTGCGCTGCTCTAGACCAATTTAATTTTGTAAATGCTTATTAATGAAAACTAACTTGTACAAAATTTGCTTTCATTTCCACATATTTCTATAGATTTATGTATCGTTGTACTTTCAGTTTCATATCATAGGTTAGGATATAGGTTAGTGTTCATTTTGATGCATTTACTACAATAAATTTGTCAGGCGCTGGCATGCTCACAACCATTTTATTCATTTTATTGTAGGCAATGCATCAAAAGGAACATAGTTTGAGATCATTTGTGTAAATCAGCAGTATCCCCCTATTTACTGACTCGGTACATAAATATTGATTAACCTAAATTAAAGTGCAGACAATACTGCGCTGCGATTGGACAAAACATAATTTCAAACACTAAATGAATGTAAAACACATTTTATTCTTTTAATTTCACAGTACTTAGTATATAGTAATAGTAACTATGCTTTATTCATAGTAAAATAATAGAAAATGTTTGATGAAATCCAAGACATGAATTTTAAGTTTTTGAAGGTGTATAAATTAATTCGTTTGACAGCCTGTATGTGAACCAATGAAAATTCTACTTTAGTGTTTAATAAAGCTCCACTTCACAAGTGAAACCGAAAGTAGCATGATGTAATGTGCAGTGTTAAATTCATGTTTTAAATAGGTTGCAATTGAAATTTTAAGTCTCCAGTGAGGCAGTGACTATTTTAATTCAGTTTGTTTACAAAAGGCAGTCTAGGCCAAGTTGGATAAACAGTAAAATCTCCCCAGGCATTTTTGCATAATGGCCTGTGATTTATCGTATAATGATATTAGCCTTTTTCGCTCTACAGTAGTTTAAACAGGTTTTACAAAACCTATGAACTTTCAGATACTGAGTTACACCCCCTTTTGGGCGTTCTTTGTGACAATTTGGCACTCTTGTTTGAACTTACCTTAGAAGCTGTTTTGATAACTCTATTTACAGCATCTGCCATCTTCAGTCATCTGTTGTCAATAATTTATTCATAATTTTTTATTATTTCTTCCTAAACATACAATAATGATCCTGAGTAAGGTATATGTAAAACTATAGGGACACTTCTGTTGGTAAAGGTGCATAATTGAAAGTGATTAGGTAGACACCCGACAATCGGTGTATAGTAAAATTAGTTGATAATTATGCTATATATTGGTTTGCAAATGTCAGTCTGTCAGTATACCAAACCTTGTCCAATCAATAACTACAGAACGCTTTTGCTTAGGTTCTGCAAACTTGGTAGGTTGATCATGGCGAGTAGATGACCCTTATTCACTTTGAAGTCAAGAGATCAAAGGTCAGAATTCTTTGGCCTAGGTTCCTCAAATTTGGTAGGATGGTTTGTAATGGTAAGATGTTAACTCCTATCGATTTTGAGGTCAAAGTCACAGTGATCTTCAAAAGAAAAAAAAATTCTGATCAATAATTAGAGAACACATCGACTTAGTGTCCTCAAACTTTGTAGGTAGGTTGGTCATGACCAGTAGATGACCTTTATTGATTTAAAGGTCAAAGCTCAAGGTCGCAAAGGCCTTTAAAATAACATTGTTTGATCAATAAATAGGGAACACTTTGACCTAGTGTCATCTTACTTTGTAGGTAGCTAGATCATGACCAGTAGATGACCCCTGTTGATTTTCAGGTCAACAGGTCAAGCTCAAGGTCACAGTGGCCTTCAGCAGAATCGGCTAATTGGCTGCAATCATGGGGAGGGAGGATGGGCATACATGTTTTACTAACATCTCTTGTTACGTTTTCTTCTGTAAGGAAAACACTGAATTTTTGAAAATGTGAATCAGATTTAGTTTTAAATTTCAATTAGTGATGTGTTTGCAGATAATTGATGGGAAAATTACTGACCAAACTTTATCATAGCACAACCAAAAATTTGCATCTACTAGCCCTGCAGGACGAGTGACATGAAAGAATTTTTACATCCCTGAATGTAACCAAGTGAAATTTTATCTATCAGTTGAAAATTTATAGGTGAAATTCTGATTTGGTTCTTTGTAAAGATGAGTTAATTTGTGCTGCTGAAATGCATTTCAGAAGGTTCTAGAAAGCCTTCTAATCAATTTGGCCAGGGTACTTTGCCCCTCTGGCAACCCTTAATTTTAGCCTAGTAGAACCCCTGTATTTTAAAAAAAAATGGTATATCTTAGTTACGTATTCAGCATGTTGTTATTTTGTATCTTCTAGACAAAGGAAACTGAATTGTTCATATATTAAAATTCTAAGATAAAAATACTCATAAAGCTGATATCTGAGTTTTTCCAAAGACTTCTTCCCATTTGGCCAGGTTTTTGAAATTATACTTCATTTTGTTCACTCCAACCTTATTTTAATGGTCTTCTTACATGGATTGCTTAGATGGGCTTGTCTAACTTAGGGTAAGTTGACTAAGGTGAGCGGTGTAGCCTCTCTTGAACCTTTTGTTCTTATATATACTAAATTAAATGTTCTTATTAAGGCAAAGTATTAACTGATTTTTGATTTTTCACCCGAGTTTAAAAATTTTAGCTGTTACATTTATTTTTAGCGTCGTTACCAGGTGATTTTGTCGGCTGTCTGTGATGTATTTTAATCTCTGAATACTCTGCTGATGTAACCATGCTATTAGAAGAATTCATAGAAATGATAACGAAAATACTGGATTTCTAGGAAGAGAATGTGTGTTAGTAGGTTATTGGTTTTGCGTTGTATAGTTTTGCAATGAGAGCCTAGTTGTATACACATGTCATGGATTAGATTGCAGTCTGAAACTGTAACATTCTGGTTTTGTTTTTATGTACAATGTAACGATATCACATATTCTCTTTTTTCCATATATATTGGACAATAATCAAGTAAAAAAGACCCATCTTTAAATAGTCTAAAGTATTTTGAGTGGATTACAGCTATAAATTGTTCTACACTGGTTTAATTTTTTTGTAAAAGTTTTTGTTTCTAAAATCTTGCTAGAAGTGTTTGTTTTTAAGAAGTGAATTAAGTATTAAAGAAATTTCAGCAATCTTTTAAAATGCTAATTACTAGATTTTTTCTCTTTGAAATGTCAGCAGTTGCATATATTACAAGGCAGGCAACTTCAGACAACTTTTTCTAATAGCCTTTACAAATTTGGCCTCACATAGCTACCAGCGAGTTAACCCCTCTCTCTCATAATTATGGTACCAATGTTGGCAGATGCTGTAAAAATATGTAAAATAATTATTTCCCCATCAGAAAAGGTAAAAGACAATAGTTATTGGCATGAGGAATTTGAAAACTTACACTGTTTCATTAATAAAAATGTATAGAACATGTAAGCTTATTGTGACTGGTACACGAAGAACATTGATTTTGAGCTCAGTATGTTCACGGTGGGGAATCACATGATCAAAATAATCTGTAAACAAAAGTAGATTATATATGCTAAATGTTAGAAAATAATGAAAGTTGTTTAGGTGTAAATGTAAAATGTGGCCTATCATATGGCAACATAAAAGTATTCTAGAACTACCGTACACAGGTTTCAATCACAGTCACATTCCGGTTGTGCTGAACACTTCAAAATAAATTATTTCAGTTTCTTGAAGTGTTCAACAAGATGGCTATGATTGAGACCTGTGCTGTTCTAGAATACTCTTATATTGCCATATGATAGGCTACATATTAAATTTACAGCTAAATTTTTTTCATGATTTTGTAACATTTTTCCTAGATTTACTTTGTTTAGAGATTATTTTGACCATGTGATTCCCCAGCGTGATGTTTTAGGTCACGGTTTCAGTGGACTGTCATTAAATTACTGTAGAGATGGTTGCCTCTTGTAAATTATGTGACTTTACAAATCTTATCAGTGAAAGTTACTCTCTGTGCAATACATTCTCTTTAATTTTTTTTCATCTCTTCATTTTGTTTCATCTCTTCATTTTGTTTCAATATGTCTGCTTTTCTGAATCAATACATTGTAGCAGATGGTAAATGTAATCTCAAAATGAAATAGTCATCTAATTAACTAGCAAACTGGTAAAATTTTCCAATTTGTCATTAAAGGTTCTAGATTTGATTAATATTATAATTTCCTAAGTTTTTTTTTCTTGAAACATAAAACCAAGACGGGTGAGACAACCTTCAGTATCCTGTATGTTTATCTGTCTGTTAGATAAACAAAGGTGATAGCATTTCCATCCAAAACTCCTACATGAATTCTGACAAAGCCATTTCTAATTATGGACAAAAAAGTGACTATAGATTAATGTTTGATTTGTAAATTGCAATCTGCAAAATGATACTGGTATTGCATTGAAACTTTGCACACGTCTGACAATTTGCTAAGGGAATCAAGTCCCATTTCTCTAGTTTGTATTTGGACAAAATTGTGTGTCCCTTTTTTGGTTGTGAAAATGTAGGTTTAACAAAGAGTTTTCTTGACCAAAACTGTTTGAAATGGAACAATAAACTTTGCAAAGAGCTTTGTACCCATTACAAAACTATTAGACAAAATGCATAATGCAACTCAAAACATTCTTCAAAATAATCTGCACAATACACGTACACAAGATGAAGGAACACCTACAATGCAATATACAAAGTACACACATTATGAGAGTATGTATAATAGTCAGATGGCACTCGTGCTGGCATTACAATATACAGAGTACACCTACAAGACAATATACAGAGTACAGAGTATATCTACAAGACAATATACAGAGTACATCTACAAGACAATATACAGAATACAGAGTATATCTACAAGACAATATACAGAGTACATCTACAAGACAATAAACCGAGTACACCTATAAGACAATATACAGAGTTCACCTACAAGACAATATACAGAGTACAATATACATTGTACACCCACTAGACAATTCAGAGTACACTTACAAGACAATATACAGAGAACACCTACAAGACAGTATACAGAGTACACCTACAAGACAATATACATAGTACAATATACAGAGTACACTTACAAGACAATATACAGAGTACACTTACAAGACAATATACATAGTACAATATACAGAGTACACTTACAAGACAATATACAGAG
>JAUMHA010389601.1:0-11906 GCA_032359765.1 Saxidomus gigantea
CCGGACCCTCCCTCTTGCATACTGCTGAATATAATAATTGTGGCCAAATTTTTTTTAGGGCCAGTGGAAACCCTGAAACGGTGAAGTCGAAATCGCCCCGATATCAACTTCTCACCGATATCATTTAAAAAAAAGGCGAAGTCAATCAACTCAAGGGGAAGTTATCACCCAAATCACCCTCTCGGATTAGTCCCGAGTGTCTGTTGTTGGATTTTGCAAAAAGCTCATTGGACAGTCAAAGTTTTGTTTGCCTGCCTAAATGTCGGGCACTACTAAATACTTCTAGAAGAGAATGTAAACCTCAAAATCTTTGCATATGATGAGCTTCATTCATTCCTAAAAGTAAAGTGACTTTTTAAAATGGTTATACCAGATACGGTTGCAGTTTTGAAGTTACTTAAGAATATACATCCGAAATTTTCTCGTCCGAAATACAGTGTACTTGGTCATAATTTTTTGCACAGTTTAAACATTGTAGAAGCAGTACGTGAAATTTTTATGGTATATTGAAGTATTATTATGCAGGTGGTTTATATACCAGAGTGCAATCCTGTCCTTAGGGTAATCTAAATTCTCCAAATGTCCAAAAAACCAAGGCAGTGTATGAGCTTTATTTCTAACAAGAACTGCAACGAAAATGGTCGGAAGTGATGATGATTCGTTGTCATGTTGATTTTCGGAATCAGATCCTTTACACTCGATAAAAAATAATGACAAAAGTGGCAAGAGCAAACAAAATACATGGAATATTTTGTGCCCAAACAGACACGTATTCCATTTGTCGGCCATCTTTAAATTCATTTCATCCTCCTTATGAAGAACACAAAGCAACGCAAAGATTGGGAAAATACCATAAAGAAAAGTAGTATCACATTTAGACTGTGTACCTTAGTACATTTCAAAGGAATGTATATTTCTCAACATTCAAAACCTTTAAAAAAGTAACTTAACCGAAAGAGACTTTTCAAGTCCGTCATAGCAAATATTGATAAAAGTGTCTCTGTTAGTCTAGACTCTACGTAAAAAGTGTGATTGTACTTGATGCCGTGACATGGGTTAGTTTGTCTATTAAGGAGATTTCAAGAGAAACTGTAAATAAGTGTTTTGTGGAAGCAGGTGTCAAAGGTGGTTATGAAGAAGAAGACGAGGAGTTCATAGATGATAACACAAGCAGATCTCATTAATTTGATGGCCTTAGCACGTCAAAGAATTAAATTTCAAACTGAAATGACTGTAATGGACTTTGTTGATGTTGACAGTGATATCCAAACATGTAAGGAGCTAGATGAGAACTGGGAGAATGATTTGCTGAAGAATAACTGTGAGTCAGATTCTAAGGACTGTACTGTTGATGTTGAATGTGATGAAAGTGATGACGAATCTGTAGAAGAAACACTGTGTAGTATTCATTCACACCAGGAGGCTCTAAAATATTTAGAACACATTAAGTTGTATTGTGGGAGAAAGGATTTCAGTGATATTTTGTCCACCTTTGATCGTGCACAGGATGAACTTGAGAAACTGACTGTTGCCTCGAACTATAGTGCAAAGCAAACCTCTACAAAGCAGTTTCTGACTAAGAGACAATATAGTTGAATTGCATTAAGTTTAGTAAAATAAAAGTCATTATAAAACACTATAAACTAATTTTAATGTGAAGTTTCCTGGTTTTATTTCAAGCACATAATTATAGGTAATACAAACGCCAGTAAGAAGGGACCAAGCAATGTCCCATATATACCCTTTCCCATCAGTCATACACATGTGTCCCGACTCTGTCCTTCAATTATCTGCTTAAGATCAAATCTCCGCTATCAAGGCCATCCCACTATTAGGCCAGTTTGTCACAGAAACAAAGGTGACCTTAACGGGGCACTCCCTAGATCTAGCAGATGATATTCTCGAAACATAGAAAATGTGTCCAATGGACGTAAAATGATAAATAAATACAATTTCAAAGAAGAACTTATGGTGAAAAATGCCTTACTTTGCCACAATTAATCAATATAGAGGACTTTTGTAATAAATCGCATCCACCCATTAATTGTACAACAACAACTCTACATAGATCATTGAATGGTTTACGGTACTGCAGTTTATCTAAAACCGCTGATTTTACTGATAATGACTGGAATCCATAGCTGAGACTTTTAGGTTAAGTTATAATACTTCCAAAGATTCTTTTATTTATATTTTTGAGGTTATTTAGACTGACATCAGTTATAAGGTATGTCTTGTTAATAGTGGAGTTTTACTGTAGTAGTTACATTGAACAAACACACGCACAAAAAACCAGATAGCACGTAAGAATTGTAGGTGAAGTGTAAAATGTCTGATCTGTATTTTCAACAGTACTATGATGATTTCTGTCGGGCGCTATATTGTTAACATCGCTGGTTTAGAAGTACAGGTATGTTGAACCGTGTTCTTTTTGAGTCTACATATTTTTCACGCGAGGGTACTATCAAGTTTCCTTACATAATTGCCGGTTATAACCACATGCCCTCCAGTGCCTACTGAATAGTAACGTTTCGGCACTTTGGGTCTTCCTTCACCAATAAACTTAAAAGCCGAGAGGTTAAAAAAGTATCTCTACACACTGGTTTCAATTAGTTTACAGTTGTTAAATGAGTTTCAAACGGTACAAAATCACATGGACACGGTGACTGTGGTAACGCTCGCTGTCCTGAGATTGAAGACTTCGAGGTACCTGTAGCCATTACTGTGAGATATCCTTGGTCAAGGGCCACAACTGCCCGCCTCAGTTTAGGCTTAGCTTCGTTAGCTCAGTGGTAGACTAAGGGGGTTGTGAGTTCAAACCCCGTCCACGTCATAGCATACCAAATACGTGAAATATGGCCCTGAAAGCTCCCTTGCTTGCAGCTTCGAATGGGTAGGGTGATGAAGATAATGAGAAGCTCAAAGAAGTGCAAGTAAAGTATTTATCACTGGGTAGAATTGCCAGACAAACATTATATGTGACATTAAATTTTTGTCTGTATCTTAAGCAATAAACAACTCAATTTCAAACGACAACTCTAGCTTTTCAAAAAAAAAAATGACTGTGTCTACAGTTTTCATCTCAGAAGTACGTCAATTTTATAATGAAGAGAGACGCATATTTTCGATCTAGTGCTTAAGTCTCCATGGATCTCTTACTCACCACGTATTAAATATAGCGGGCCGCTGCTGCGGCCCGCAATAAGTACTGTCAAATTGCTAAGGATGAAGAATGTTTGGTTCTAAATTGTTTGGAATATACCGCTGCTGCACGCAAAAGTTTTTACATTTTTAATTTCGATGTTTGACCTTATTTGACAATGTTTTATTATAGACACTATCTCAAATGTCTTTGACCTTGCAAAAGGTAGACATACAAAAAGAAGTCTAGCTTTGGCTTAAAGGGTTTATATTTGCTGTTATAATTTGACTCGACTTTGTTAAAGTCGAATCAAAATATAACATCAAATATCTGGATGATCATGGCATGTTACCTAATTTGCAAAGGCACAAGAAAACCTAATGACTGATACATGTAGTTGTATCTGGTAGCATGTGTCGCAGACAGTCTTTTCGTCTGTTGCATTTGTGACATGACGCAGTGTAATATGATGCAGTATGACATGATGCAGTGTGACAATTATGCAGTGTGATTATGCAATGTGAAGTCAAGAGTTCATTGTAACCTGATTCCTGCTTCATTTTGTTGTTAAACAGTGTTAAGACACGAAACGTATAAAATCCAAATAATGAACGCTTACACTTTTTGTTCAGGCATGATTTGCCGTCTGATTATATCTAGCAATACTAACAGAATACAGGGTTTTTCATGTTGCAACAAAATATAAAGTTCAATACCTATCATGTCATCAGAGTTTTCCTTACAATCAAGGTCAAAACGTAACCTGAATTAGAATTTTACATGTATTTCGTTCGTATCAATGCGTTCGATTGATCATTAAATTAGCATTTCGCTTAATAGACAAGACTGAAAGTAAAAACACATATTATTTATATTTCCTTTCGTGTATGGATAACACTCTTTATCTGTCAAGTATCTGTAGAATTTGGATTCAGTCAAAACACAATAATATTTCATATTTATCCTCGAAAGAATGATATTACCACAATTTCTTGGTACGTATTTGTAATTTTGGCGTGGTTAGTGTGTACCAGTATTTCAATATTCAGGCGGAGCTGTGTAAAGTTTACCGAGTTTTTACGAGACAAAGTCATGCGTCACATTTTGTATTTAAGTTAGCGCTAGGAATCGTTGGAGAAGATCTGCGTTTTCAATTGTATCCTGATTTCACCGTCTTATACAGGTACTTAATTACGTAAACATCGACATTTTGATTGAATGTATTTCCATTAAACGCGTAAGTTACCGGTAGTATTTATCATCTGTTTTGTCAGTCTCTCGAATGACTTTTACACTTACTACTTTCCTTATTCATAAGAAATATTTGAGATCGATACTACAGACACTGCGCATACACCTCGTTGTATGTTGATACCAGAAGCGAACATGTACTAATCGACTTTATTCCTGATGCACTGTCGTTTGTAGCTATTTTCTATTTATATAGGTTATATAGGAGTTACATCTTTTTCACACTATTATACAGCACGAGGTTTTCTGCTGTGCTATAAAATCTTCCCTTTTGTGTATAGAAAACAAGTGAATCATGTTATTGCCATCAACGACGACAATGTTAGATGTATCGTTTGAAACCGACATGCACTGGGGTTCAAACAATTCGTATTTCAACGCCTGTAATCGTCCATTGAAACGTCCACCGCTCACCAAAACATCCACAGAGCTCGTGTACCCTCTCCCTACCATTAAATACCCATCATATATCGACAAAGCACAAGCGCCTAACACAAACCGTTCCCAGCTTAAATGTCCATCAAGTCGAAAACATTTCACTAACCCCGCCTCTTCCTCGCTGACGTAGACTAAGCGCGTGACTGGACACATTGCAAGTTGCGTAGGGTATTTAAAATTTAGACGGCCACCTTTCAGTTCAATTATATCTCCGCAAATTCCTGTACTTTTCAGCAAACAGATTTGGTACTTCTTGGCATTAAAGTCGCTCAACAAAACTGCAAGATTATCACTGAAAGTGTCAATACCAAAGCATGGCAATGTTAGGTATAATGGCTCCCGGTGAGACTTTGTGTGTAGGTCATACACATTGATGCATTTTTCGTCGGGAACTGTCATATATAGAACGTTCTCAAGAACTGTCATACCAAATACACCCTTTTCCTGGAAATTTGACACTAATGTCATCTCCTTGTTGTACAGCTGAACTTCCTGCAAACCTAAAGTTATTAATTAAAACAATAAAACACCGACATTTTTTAAAACAAATAAACGTTTGATTAAAAATCATGACTATATAAATTGCATATTTAGTATTTTTATTAAGTGTAGTTAAATACAGGTAAAGAAACTAAAACCTTTTCGTAGACTGGGGACTGGATACATAAAGGCAAACGTTTTACACGGGATTGTAGACTCTGGTTCAAAAGCTCCTCGAGTAGTAGCCTATTCATATACCAGCAATTTACTTGTAAAATCTGCGTCCATCGGGAAATAAAACGTAAGTTTCGATGTAAAAACAACTAATTTACCTTCGTCATAAACTATGACAGAATCTCCATAAAAAGTCACAGCTACTATTTCACTTTGTAACTCAGTCTGACCATCCGTCACATCACGTGTATTACCAGTTTCTCCACCCAAGTTACCAGCGTGTGCACTTTCAGAAGAAGCTGTGTTTGTAAACACGTAGCAGTTCCTAAGTCTCTTGAACGGGTTCAAACCTCTGTTTAGAAGATAAGATTTCGGAAAGGTAGAAATTTTCCAAATAACATACCAGTTATCTTCTTCAAGCCTTCCTGAAAGAGAGGATGTTATCATGTTTAAATTCGCACAATCAATTTTTAAAACAAAATGAAGTAAATGTGGTAAACATGGTCGAAATGTTACTACTGTTGTTGCTGCTGTAGGAGTGTAACGCCCGTCCCAACCGTGTTTTGGTCATTTTTACAGGCGAGCAGTTTACCTAACAATCGTTCTCGGGAAGAACCAGTACTAGACTCCAATCCTCCGTAAGAAATTGCCAACTGTCTCATATAAAAGAGACATGGTCGGTAGCAGGGCGCGGACCTATGGCTTTCAATCTATGAGAGGTTACAGTAATTTCATGTCAGTGACTTTTACCACCCGACCACGCAAGCGAATTTTTACTGCTAGAAACGATGCACTAAACAAATCAAATTTCACAATTAATTGTGTATGCGTAAAACAGTAGACTGTGTATTGAGATAAATTTAATATCAAATGTACTACCTTTTTTCATTTGTTTCTCTGCAACATCTGTATCATCATCATTACTGACATCTTGTATGACATCTGGAAATCTAAAATCATCTGGTATGTTATCAGTCCAGTCACTGCGTGGAATCGAGTAGTTTATTATCTGCAAAAAGTAATGTAGTTGAACAACACAAATTGTCTATCTACGTTTTTTTTTAACTCCGAGGTTTCACGAGTGTGCAGATATTCGTTCCTCGGTCATTAGCATAGCTACTTGAATAGCTATATAAAATTTGAACTTATGGTTCTGATGTAAATTGTCTTTGATTCTGATTTACGTCGGGCGACAATAAAACGTTTGAGTTCAACAGACTGAGTTTTTTTTTCAGGAAAATTGATCATCGAAACTGGTCCGGACATGTAATTCCCTTCAATATAAAATATTATATAGTTTTGTATTAAATATCTTAAACATTTTCATATTGCTTTTAGCAAGTTGATCGGACGATCCACTTGCTTTTGTAGTGCACATTTTGAAAAGCACAAATCCAATGCCTGACATTCTGAACCGCCAGCAATGTAGTTCTTCTAAAGCTTAAACTTCGGCAAACGGAAAAGGAATTAACCTTCATAATATGAACGTGAAAATGGATATGAAAGCACATTCGTTACCTGACAGAGAAAGTAATTAATTAAGAAAATCTTTTAACTGCAAAACTTATATAGACTTTGTATAACTACGTTAGATTGCACAGGTCGTGGGTACTATAAATATACTTTGATATTTCTACTGTAATGGTATAACGTGATCGACCAATCTAGGAATGGTAAAAAATTTAACCGCTGTTTCTGATATTCAGTGTTGGACCCTGTGATATTTGAGTAAAATGGCGTTTGGAAGTTGCAATAGGTTTTGTTATATTTAGTATATGAGGGAAACTTCAACAACAACACGTGTTTTTCTCTATGATTTATATGTTCATCAACGTTTCGGCTGACGCCTTCATCAGGATAATACATATAATAACAACGGACGTGACGTCAAACATTTTGACGCACGTTAAGCGGGAAAAACAAAGTAACATAGTTAATGTGATGAAATAAAGCAGTAAAATGTACCTGCTGAGTATATTGCCGGATAGCATGTATACAAGACATCCTATAGAATACTTTTTTTATGTTATACTTAGTAGAAATACCAAAACTCTCCTTTCTCTATTATTAACATTTGCCCATTAAATTATATATTGTAGTTTTAACATTTGTGTTCAATTTTCAGAGAAATGCTCTGCTCCGGCGTTAAAAGGTAGCCTGGCTGAAAACAATGAATCCTTACACCAATTTGATGAAATTGCATTTATAACAAATGAAATGTTCTGTGTTTTTCAGACTCAGAACTATAGAGTTCCATAAATGCTATAAAACCGCTCAACATTGGGTGTTCTTTAGGGCTTTTGGTAAATGTAACGAGTGAACAAAGAAGCTGCTTTGTAGCTCAAAAGGCGATATGGACCGGACTCATATACTCACAAATCATCTGTGAGCCTCTTGCAGTCAGCACTTTGAGTGCTTTGATTCCTACGAGGTCTTTTCATTTCATAAGGAACTCTGAACGAATTTAAGGTTACATGAAAATACAGTATCAATATTTGATTAGCTTAAAGAAGCCCCTTAATCATATTTAATCTATTATAAATTTATCATAAGTTTTCTGAATGTTTTAAAGACTTTCATCTAATTGCGTTGCTATATTCATTTACTAAAAGAAATATGATAGGAGATAAATAGGCTTGTATCATATGTATATAATATGTCAAAATATTACCATACCTTGGTAAAGTAGCCACAGATAACGCACTCAAAGCCCCTGTACTCGTGCTTGCTATCATACGGTGTTTTATCTATAATATACTGGAGGCATACTCTACAGAAAGTATGTTTACACGCTAACGTCTTTGGGTCCTCGTGGATATCAAGACATATAGGGCAATTTTCAACTTCCCATGAATAATCCACTTCCGGTGAATCCGATATTAAACGACGAAAATCGTCGTTCAGATTTGTTGCTTTTATGTAACCGGACCTTATCCTACCTTCTTTTATATTCTGACGATGAACAGCAGACATTCTGCACTTAAAACTCTTGATTAACCATCAGGCTATAATTCAGGTAATCATATTATTTCCAAACAGTCAAACAAGTCAAGCGTTTTGTAAAACATACGCCATTTTATTAATACTACATTATCAATACTATTTCAAAGAACAAAGATTTTAAAGGAACACTTTTTTATAAGCGTTTAAAACATTAAATATGTATCCTTTCCTTCTTACTTTGCGATATATAATCTAAAACAAAAGAGCGAAAATATACTTCAGAACAAAACATAGCATAGACACGTACATCATAAAGAAGGACATAAACGAAATTAACTATATGTCGGTTAGTTTCACTGATACATATTTTTTGTACATAACACTCGGTACAACGCCTTTATTAATCATCACGCATATGAACTTCAATCCGTGAATTATTCTACAGTAAGTCGCAGTCAAATATTCATTAATTATTAAAAAATATCCAATATTAAGATAAACTGTTCAGAGGGGACATTTTACTTTCGCTCAATGTAATAATCGATACACTTTAGCCTTTAGTCTAGAACAAAAGCCTGTGGTGCCGCTCCGCTAATTTGAAATAAAAAGCATGTCAAGTAGAATATATAACCTTAAAATAGTACCTGCACTACATAAATGTATGTTATTAATAACTTACTATTTTGTTGTTCATAATAAAATACATTTTCTGCCCGTTGTCCGTCCCTAACTAAAAACGGAATTGACCAAACTTGATCAGTAGTACTGCTATAAAATAACATAATTTGTTACAGTGATATCAAGAACTATGTTGTATGTTGTATAAATGGGGTTACCCATAGGGGGCCTCAAATTTAAAAAAAAAGAAGAAAAAAAAGAAAAAAGAACTATGTTGTAGTGTCAACGCAAGGGTAAAAGCTATAGCGTAAATGTCATCTAACTACGAGGACGAATAACGCACAGCTGTGCACGGGTAAATTTCAAAAATCGTATCAATAATAGTTTGGCTGCATAAGCGATGCATATTAATGTCAATGCCGAGTAAAAAGCTCAACTTATATATGTACTGTAATTGTTTCAAGACTATTGCTATCCAGTCTGAGATACTAAAATGCTTATCCCCTAGACCCATCAAAACTGTCGACATGTTTTCACCTGAATGTGACTCTATATATATTAGTGTTCCCGCACAAGCGGTCAAACTATGTAAAGCTTCGCAATTTTCACTTATTTATACATATGTTTTAAAAAGTATTATTGAATTTACGAAAGCAAATATGTTTACTTAGAATATTATAAATGAATTATTATTCAGTGTTTCTCGACGACACAAGAAATGTGTCAACATGGATGTCTCCACTTTGGACCGTAATTCAACCGTTACTTGACACAGCCACAAACAATACCACAGATGCACAACTTTACATGCTGATCAATATTACTGTAAGGTTTCATGTCTCTAGGTAAAAAGCTTTTGGAATTATATGCAACACAAATTACAAATGTTTTTCCACACTAATTCAAGGCCCATAACTCCACCTTTAATGTGCGTTACCACAAACAAAACCTCAGATGCACCACTTTTCATCATGAATAAAATTACTGTGATCTATTTTCATACAGTTTAATATAAAAGTAAATGAACCGTTACGATTCGAAATGATCTTCGTGATCTTTGTAAGCTAAAACAGATATTATTTGAATGGTTTGAATTCAAAATAAAGTTCATGTATACAGTTATCTTTTAAAATGTGTACTGTTTACAGAAAGTTTTAGAAAATTTATTCCAGTGTTTATGCCATCCGTATATTAAGTCTGCCGATACAGCAAAATCATGGCAGCTACTACAGAATTAAAATTTCCATCTGCACATTGAGCTTGTGATTAGAATCTCTCAGTTAATTCCTTGCAGGTCAGTTAAGGGTTGTTTTGAATGTACAAGGGTATTGAATTTCTCTTGCTTGTCAGATTGCTTGTCACCAGGCTAGATAATTGAGCCCTGTTATAAATCAAAGAACACCCAAGGTTTAGCTGTTTTATAGCATGTATGGAACTATATAGTTTCCAAATTTATAATTTCATCAAATCTATTTAAAGGATCTATTGTTTTTTGTCAGCCTAATTTTTAACGATTTCTCTGAAAATTTAACACAATTTGTAAAAAATATAATTAATGAGTAAAATGTTAATGGTAAAGAATGGAGTGTTTTTTTTATATTTCTACTCCTACAACAGCCATCAATCGGATAAATGGAAATTGGCTGTTGTCCAGAGGTGGCTGTTGCTCAGAGGGATTATTTTGCGGATATATATACGATCAGCTTTTTTCTTGTTTTTGCGGGTTTATGCTTGTGGTACTAAACATTGTAAAGACTCTATTGTCCCTTTCAGCCGCAATCAGATGACCATCAAAGTGTAAATGATGTAAACTTAATTACCTTTGAGTTGAACCAATTATCAATTCCTAAACATATTATCCGTAAACACGCTGATTGAAATTTATTTTTCACTCCGTAAGTCGATGATGAGAAAGGAATCCGAACAAATATTGAGACATGTCTATTTACCGAAATTTCATATATTTGGGTCGTGGGTGGACGCGAGAATAGCCTAACTTTTGGTCTTGAGCGGACACGAGAATAGCCTATCTTTGGTAATGAGCGGATATGACAGCTGCCCAGAACTTGTGTTTAGTTGAATACTTTGACAAAAACAATAGCCTAACTTTGGGTCGTGAGGGGATACGACAGATGTCCAGAATCGGTGTTCAGTTGAATACGTTCACAAACATTATACGGGCTACTGTCGAACCAGAATAAGGCGATTGTTGATTGCATGTTTTATATTAAAGTTATGTCGAACGTAATATTGTACAACCTACGTTTGGGTCACAGACGTATACACCAAACACCCATATTCAGGTTACTGAAGTACATTTTAAATACCGCAATGAGATTAGCCTACTATCGTCCTGTGTCAGTGTTAAGAGCACATCGAGGGCTGAACGCAAAACTTGTATAAGTGACATTTTTTGCAAAAATCACTTTTTTGCATAATCATAATATTATGTAAAATGTCCCTTCCCATCTGCTGTAAAAGTATTTTCTTTGATTACCAGTATTTAACAAAATTATTGCAACTTGTGTGACTGTCAAATGGTGTAAGTGAAAGTTTAAGGAAAGTATTGTATGATATTGTCTAAAAATAGGAAGTTTTTTTTCTTCAGTAAAATTTTCAGAAATCGGGTTTAATACAAAATGTCAAAGTGGCAATAAAAGTACAATAAATATTAAAAGCACATGTATGTACAGTTTTTCGGGATATAAACTACAAGTATCCTATATTTTCTTTTCAAACATAATATTATTCAAAACGAAATTTAATCACGAGATTAGTATAATGGTGCAGACTTGTTATCAGATACGAAGATCTGCAGGTAATGTCTGAGGTATTAAATTTCGGATGTTTTGTGCACAAA